>JBBIGB010013742.1:0-10061 GCA_037577075.1 Alestopetersius hilgendorfi
TCTTATCCAGAGCGACGTACATCAGTGCTTAAGAAGTCCACAACTGTTTCTTACCTGAAAACAGCTTAAATCCAAGTGAAGTATTTAACCAAGATGCTGCAGTCAGAGCATCTATACGACATCAGTCAAATAATAATTTGCCAACACCTAACCCAACAATACATAAGCCATAAGTCATGTGGGAAGTGGGAAATTTTTTTTTAAAAGAAAAAAAATTCTGAGTTTTATATGTAATGCTGATAATGGTAATAGATGGCAAAAGATATTGATAGAAAAGGAAAAAGTCATCTGTGGGCTCTATTTGAACTCCTCACTTGCCGCAGCAAGTTTCTCAAGAACAAAGCATTTCACACCAGACCTCTCTGAACGGTTTTGTTTAAGATATATATCATTGAATATACATGTTGTAAACACACACACACACACACACACACACACACACACACACACACACACACACACACACACATATGCTTATAACATGTTTGTAACATATATATGCTTATACATAAGATTTAGAAAAACATAGGAATTTAAATAGCTGAAATGAAAGAAGCTGTTTGTATTACTAAGGTTCACACAGTAACACAGTTAGGTACATATATCTGCACACAGCTGCACTCTGCCCGTGTGCATGAACTAACATTGACATTCAAAGTGCAGAGTGCAGAAGTTTAAGTTTGTTATCTGCTGTGTCAGTGTGATTGATGAAAGCACGTAGGAGATAATCACACTGGGCCCCTCACTCTGCTCCAGGGATTGAAAATAAATTAATGGTTAGAAAGTGGGGTTTTTTTGCATGTTAGAAAACTCGATTTTACATTTATGTGGTTGTTTGTTTATTCATTTATTATTTGCATCGAACATTGAATCGTCTGCACAAAAACGTTACATAGAAAATGAAAGCATTTTATGTATATTTTTGTGTAGTTTTTTTGTCATGTATGCATTATTGTAACAAAAGTTGTAACATTTAAGATAACAGACAACCAGAGCAATCACAAATATACTTTTTAAAATCCTCCTCCTCCTGTTATTCTTTGAAGGATCTGGTGAAAATGTTATTCCTTTCATGCAACCATCAAAAATTCCAAAACTGTGCCATAAGTTACTTTTAAGCTTCAGTTTTGAAAGTTGTTCCATGTTTTAAATTGCAACACTAATGTTCTGTTTAATTCATTTATTCAGTTAAACAAATGTAATTATTACAAACTTTAAATCTCTAAAATGTAATCCTTCAGCTGGTTTTCATTTGTTTTCACAAATTCAAGGTTTATATTAAATATTGTTACTTAAAGTGGTCTGAGGAAGGGCAGCTGCCAGCAGGATGATGGGCATCCACAACTCACCAATGTGTGTGTAGAGCTTGGGTCCTGGCATTCATGTGGATGTTACTTTGACATGTACCACTTAACTAAACATTGCTGCAAACCAAGTACACACCTTCATAGCAACAGTAATCCCTGAAGCCAGTGGCCTCTTTCAGCATGATCTGTTCAGGAGTGATATGAGAAACATGGCAAAGAGTTAGAGTTAGGGTTAGGGTTAGGGTTAGGGTTAGGGTGAGCATCTGTGGGATGTTCTGGACAAACCAGTCTGATCCATGGGGGCCCACCTTGCAGCTTAAAGGACTTTATCACAGCACACCTTCAGAGGTCTTGTGGAGTCCATGCCTCGACTAGTCTGAGCTAAGGGGTGGCAATATTAGACTGGTGGTAGGCTGATATATAATGGCTGATCACCATATTGGTTAACAAACTGAATTTTGTGTGTATCAAAAATAATGCAAATTATATTAGAAGATATTAGACAACATGCTGTATTTTGAATATAATTTAGTTTGCAGTTTAACTGAAAGGCAAACCGCTGTACCCAAGGGATGTGTGTTATTTTCCGTGGATTCCCAGTGGCTCTGTTGTTTTTCATAAATGTGTTGCTGTTTTTTTTATTTTCATACTAAAGTTTAGATGATTTTTGAAAATTGTTTCTCTAGCTCAGCCTGTTTTTGCTCTTATATATTAATTTCTACATTCTATAAGTGAATCTATGGTTTTAATTTTAAAAATGTATCTACCCTGCTTTTCAGAAAAGAAAAATATAGTTTGTCCTGTGTTTATTAGTCACAGATACAAACTTTCTTCAGGAATGTCACATTGTGTGGATTTTTAGTCATGAAACCATTTTGTACTTGGTTAAGCCTTAAATATCACATCCCAAAAGTAATAATTCATAGGTCTGAAAGAAATGTAGGATTTTTCAATAGTTTCACTGAAAATGAAAAGAATTACATTTTAAAGATGAAAAACTAACATAATGGCAAAATCTCCCAATAAATTAATCTGTGTTGGAAAGTTTTGGCAATTAGCTATTCCTGAGTGAAATAGTACTTTGTAGCATTGTATTTATAAATCTTTGTTTTTGCAGTTGAGTCAGTAAACTGAATCAATCAGGGTAAAACATTAAAAACAATGCATTTTGTCTAAGACACATCTGTGAAATTCATGTATTTCTTACGTTATGCTCATTCCATTAAAGCACAGAACACATGCATAACCAAATTTGTAATTTAAGTTTAAAGATCATTTCCAAAGATTAGATTATGTACAAGAGACCCATACAAATTAAACGCTCTAAAAATTTTCTTTTTCAAGCCTCACTGCTGGGAGAACTTTTGGAATGTCTTTTTTTTTTTTTTATCTTTCCTGGAAAGTGTTTTCCATGTTATGTAAAGCTGTTACATAAAACCCTGACCTTTCACTGCCCTGAGGACCATCTTAACCATTGGAGTGCCCTTGCTCACTTAATCAGTCATGTTATACATCACGAGGGAGTGCCATTCATTTTTAGCCAGATTTCAGCGTAATTTCAGCGTAACTTGAAATGTGTTCTATTTGGAGATAGACATATTAATTTGTAATTAATATATTTAACCTTTATATTCAGCTAGTATAAATATGGACCTGCCCGTACTGAAAGGTCCATTTCTGTGTGGATGTTGGGAAGCAGACAGAGTAGGAATGTGTTCCCCAGAGGCCCCTGTAGAATTTAACGGAACATGAATAAACAAGCTGTCTGGAGGCCCCCGTTTTAAATGGAGACCACACCAGTCACCGATTATGTAACACGGGACCTTGCTTAATTCAAACAACACAAGAGCACTTGTGCGATCCAACCCGCCCCCATTTAACTCATTCACTTCTTGCCCTTTGTCTCCGGGGACACATACATAGACAGCCCCTACACACACATCCAGATGTAGAGGCTCTGTGAATAACAATTAGCTATGATTGTACATGCCTTTTTTGAGTTGTTTGATGTTAAAGGATGGTTGATTATCATTGTGGCTTTCTTGATTCTTATTGAATATATTCTGCACAAAAATCCACCTAATTTTCCTCCAGGACCACCGCCATTGTCTTTCTTGGGAAATGTCTTCACAGGGACTGACTATAAAACTATGGACAGGGTAAGTGCTTTCTATTAGATTTAACAACAGGTGATAACAATAATGCACTCTGCGGCAGAAGTGTTTCTCTGATATACGTATTAAACTAGCAAATGTCTATCGTTGTCTGTGCGTGTAAGTAAGGAAACAAACCTCAGATCCTCTAGTCTTGTGCAAACATACATTTGTAGAAGCCTTTCTTGTTCTGGATCCTCATCCTGTTCATATTTGTGTCCCACATGGGCTGTCATTAGGGCTCAAGGTCCACAAGTCGATAATGATTCTTGAGACGCAGTATAGTTCTTCTAGGAATTTTAAAGACCTGTTATATATTAAGTATTGCACAAGTATTTCAGTATATTGCTTCTTAATTTTCACTGTTGGAGCAAAATCTGGTAAATTGTAACTTCACAGGAGAAAATAAACCCATCTAAACCTTCAGTCAATGATAACATAAGAGGACTTTTTCTTAGTATTTTGACACCCTCTGCTGGTCCATTTGTCACAAGACTTTTCAGGTCTTTTTTTAAAAAAAAAAACCAGCATTCATCCTAACATATTTTGTCCTAATATATTTCTTCTGATTGCAAATTGTGCCTTTAACAGTCCCTGCTTCTTGTAATGAAACTTTTACCTTTGAGCAAAACAGAACTCTGCATGGTGTAACAGTTTTCCAGGTGTAACAGTTTTCCAGGTTTCTGATTGGATGGGAATTTAGGCTCAGTGTGTTCAAGACTGGACCTCCCAGTCCATTATTAGTTCAGTTCACTACTAGTTAATACAAAAGTCAGGGGAGAAACTGGTGCAGAGTGGAAGGCATTTGTTTATTCCAGATTTTCTAGCACCTCCTGGACTGTGGACTGTCTGTCAGCACAGTGTGTTCCATTCAAAGCTTTAGCATCATTAAGGTGGTAAATGATGTGGTACAGATTAATATTAAATCCAATAACCTTTTGGTTCAACATGGCCAAAATTCGGACACCTCATTAGTGTCTTTAGCTACCTGTGTCTACTGTATGTTTTATACTATATGTTTTCCTGCTTCATTTATATCCATTGCTGTATTACTGGGTTTTTATCTGTACCCTTGAGTATGTAATAACAGTTGTGTGTTCCATGTTGAGTACTGATGCAAAAACTGTGAGTCCTTCCAAACACTAAATAAAGACAATACATTTTATTTTTACAGTTGGCAGAGGAGTATGGGGATGTTTTCAGTCTGAGGAGAGGCAGTACTAAAATGGTGTATGTTTCCGGATATAAGATGGTGAAAGAAGCACTTGTCACAAAAGGGGAAGATTTTGCACGTTGTGTTACACCTCTCTTTGATGAAATTTACAAAGGCAGAGGTAAGACAGCTCACACATTTTATAACACGCATTTTATTTAAGGAAAATTTGATAAACAAATAAACACCTGACTTCAAGTTCTATCATGGAGTAGTAATGTGGTGTATTGGGAATAACAAGAAGACTTTATGACAGGAGTTTGGCAGGAGATTCAGTATTTTGAAATGCCACTACACAGACATATGCAATATTTTGTCTTATATTCTTGCATTGTATTTTTTCATTTTAAATGACTTATTTCCAACCTAAACTGCTCCTCATTTAAAAAACAAAAAGAGTTCAGGCTGAAACACTCCATATAGATTTAATGTTATTAGACAGGACTACTATAAACTGAATCAAAGCTTGTATGCAAATAAGTTGGTGTTTGTGACATCACAAAAAACTGATTTTAAGTTATTTCTCATATATGAACAGAATTTATAGACACATGAACTTCTACATTTTGAATGTGTTTACACACTACAGGCTGTGTACAGACTCCCAAGACCCCGTGTATTTTAAATGTTAGTTTTTCTTCACCTTTGTTCGGCAATTTAAAAACAGAATACAATTCGAGTGCCAGTTATTTTATCCTATTTTATGATTCTTTATTTGCACTGTTTTGTATGTTGCACAATGTCTTATGTCTGTTGTGTACACTGTGAAACCTGAGCTTCACAATTTCATCTCTCTGTTTACTGTATGTGATTGAGTTGACAATACAGTTCATTTCAAAGTAAAAAAAAAGCAAGAAAAATTTGATTGTCCATGAAAGGACACAATAAAGGCATATAACCCTGTCTCAACTAATGTTTATCTTTTTTCATATTCCTTCCTCACATTCTTTTGGATGAAAAATGGTGGATTAAAGGCATGTCATTCACTAATGGCTACACATGGAGGAAGCAGCAACAGTTTGCCGTTAGCCACCTGAAGAACTTTGGAGAGGGGAAGAAGACTCTGGAGCACTGCATCAAACAGGAAAGCCATTTTCTGTGTGAGGCATTCAAAGACGAACAGGGTGGGTCATGTCATGGTGGGGAATAAGCCTCTTATTAAGTGTAATTTTAGAGCACTGATTGCCTGGCTCTAAAGAGACCCAGCCATTAAAGTAGTCATGAGTTGTGTGTTTGTTTTTGGTCCTGATTGCTATCACTGTTTATTGCTGTTACACTTGGGAAAGCACTCGATAGTCATTTGCTTTGTGGGTACTCTTTACGGAAAAACACAGTTCAAAAATCTACACAACACCTACATTATATGGACAAAAGTATTGGGAAGCCTGACCTTTACACCAACAGGGACGTCAATGACACTGCATTCAAATACATAGATTTTAATATGAAGTTGGTCCCCTCTTTGCAGGTATAACAGCTTCCATTTCTTTTGGAGCTTTCCACAAGATGGAGTGTTTCTGACCTAATTGTGCCCATTCATTCTGGCTCGCAATCTCCATTCCAGTTTGTCCTGAGCTTATTATCTGATCCACTTATACTAGCCAGAGCCCATTCCAGCACTCAAAGGGGAAGAGGCAGGAAAGCACCCTGGATAAGTCGCCAGATATTCACTGACACACAGACAAACTTGGATGAGGTCAGGGCTCTATGTTCTTCCACACTGTCTATATGGACCTTGCTTTGTCCACTGGGGCACTGTCATGCTAGAATAGAAAAGGTTCTTCCCCAAACTCTGTGCAACAAAGCTGGAAGCATGGCGTTTTCCATAATGTCTCGATATTAAGATTGCCCTTCACCTGAAGAAAGGGGCCTAGCCCAAACCATTAAAAACAGGTATATCTTATTACTTTTGTCCATTTAGTGTAGATAAGCCTTCAATAACAATTGTTATATCTATCAAAGATAATGCCGTTTTCACAAAATCTGAAGTGAAATTGCACTACAATTGACGATAGTAGCGTTTATTACTTTCTTAACTGCGTTACAGGCTGTCCGTTTGACCCTCTGGTCAAAATCAACAATGCAGTGGCCAACGTGATTGGCACCCTGGTGTTTGGCCATCGCTATGAGTACGATGACATTCAGTTCCAGAGTCTTCTGCGCATGAGTGCAGAGTCGGTGCACCTCACCGGCTCTATCTGGAATGAGGTAGAAGATTTCGTTTTACACTATGAGCAAACTGGTCAGGGATTTGAATTAGGGCTAAAAGAGTGTTCAAATACCTTGTGAACCTATACACTATCACCATTCTGACCTAGTCCACACTCACTGGTAGGTAGCAAATAAAGTCACATTAAGCTGACTTGGTTACATGTTCTTGATTACTTGATAAAGCATCACTTTTTATTTCCTGCTTTTCAGATGTATGATGCGTTCCCGAACATAATGAGCAGGATACCTGGACCTCATCACACAATAATCGGCAACTACCGCAGACTCGCAGCCTTTCTGAATGAGAAGGTTGAGAAACACAAACTGGACTGGGACCCAAATGAGCCTCGAGATTTTGTCGACTCCTACTTAACAGAAATTGAGAAGGTAGGCAAAACAGTGACGGGCCATATTGTGAAATGTACTGGAAATAAATGGATTTTTATATTATTTTTATGGATTGTGGTGCAGTAGCTAGCACTGTCACCTTTTCTGGGTCTTTTCTGTGTGGAGGTTTCATCCTCTCCCTGTGTCTGCATGTGTTTCTGTTTGGAACTCTGGTTCCCTCCCACAGTCCAAAGATAAGCATCTCAGATGAACTGCAGTTGCTAAATTGTCCCTTGGTATGACTGTATGAGTGTGTATGTTTTTCTGTGAGTCAATGAATATCTGAATATCCAGGGTGCTTTCCTGCCTCTTTGAGTGCTGGAATGGGCTCCGGCTTCGGGGCAGCTGGTAGCCTAGTGGTTAGGGCATTCGCCCTATGATCAGAAAGTCGTGAGTTTGATTCGCAAGACCTCTAGGCACCTCTGAGGTACCCTGAGCAAGGTACCATCCCCACACACTGCTCCCCGGGCGCCGTGTTCCCCCACTGCTTCACTTGGTGAATGGATTAAATGCAGAGGAAGAATTTCGTGCTGTGGTCTGTTCATGTATGACAGAATGGTCACTATCACTGGATCAGATAATACGTGTTGTACTGGAATTTATTAGTAACTGAAACATTTATTTCAGAGGAAGAATGACAAGGAAGCCGGCTTTGACTTGGATAGGCTGCCGTATTGCATGATCGATCTATTTGAAGGAGGAACAGAGACCACAACAAACACCCTGCGCTGGGCTCTTCTCTACATGATAAAATATCCTCTGATACAGGGTACGCATTCTCTCAGTGCTAAATGTGTCCTAAATGGGAATAACTATTGCCACCAGGGAACAAAATAAATAATGATTACTATCAAGTCTGAGGGAGATTTCACATCTTATAAGGAAAATGTATCTATTTTTACAATCTGTCTTTGTTTAAATTCAAAAAAGTTGTTTGGTTTTCTGTGCTATTCTAGAGAAACTTGCAGAGTAAAAATGGTTTACATAGGAACCAGACATCTAAAGCATTTAATGCTTCATAAAGCCAGAATTATTCTGCCTAGTGACTGTGAGGGTTGACAGCCAGTAGAGGCCATCCTTTTTCTGTTTGCAGATTTGGGTTTTCTCACAGCCGGTGTTCATTTTGGTTATCAGTTCTTGTGTTCTGTTATTGGTGGTTGGGTTTTTGGTTACGTGTATTTAAGGGGTTTGTGTTTCAGTTCACATTGTTGGCCAACCCACACGCTTACATGGATGTCTCTTGTGTCCTTTGTGTTTTGAATTTGGCTCTCATGCCTGGATTTTGTTTAAAAAAACAGATCTATCCACATTAGAGTTTTGTGAGTGTGCCTGCTTTGCGTGCCAGGAGGAGAGGGACCGTGACCCTGCCTATTGTCTTTATTGTTGTTTTGTTTATTATATCGCAGTGATAAGGTTTTGGCATAAAACATTTTTACAATAGATTCAGAGGTGGATTTGAAAAGATATATACTGTATATAGATCCCTTGTTTGTTTCCCTTGATTGATGGCACCATTTCTGTAAAAAAGCAGAGTCAGTATGTTTCTCTATACTTAAACCATTTCATATCAGACCACTCCGACAGACTTTGCTTACATCTTAATGACTGAAGCATGCAGAAATATAGAACAAAATCAATAGAATTTCTCTTGAAATGGTCACGAGCTGGTTGTGGGTCCAGGTTTCGATTCCTCTGTTCTATAATGTAAGATAATTCAGCTGGTTTGTATGTAGTCACTAATTAATAAGCCTCAGGATGTGAGAAGCATAAGAATTGAAGCAACTTTTTAATAAAATGTACCCAAAATATCTTCTAAATGAGAACTTTTCCCCAAACAGAGAAGGTCCAGGGGGAGATCGACGATGTGATTGGACGTTCACGTCTACCCACATTGGCAGATAGGGCCAGCATGCCATACACCAATGCTGTCCTTCATGAAGTGCAGAGAAAAGCCAATATTGTCCCACTGAATATGTCCAGAGTGGCCACAAAGAACACTACACTGGGGGGCTATTTCATATCAAAGGTAATGTAAAAAATACTGTACGCATCCAAAGGCTCTATATGATTGTTGTGTTTGATATAAAATGTCCTCTGTAATATCTTTGTCTGAATATAAACCGGCATGTTTGATTACGCCCCCTTCTTCAAATGGGCATTATAGAATTAGATGCTTTCTGTTTGGTCTGTAGGGAACAGTGATGATCACCAACCTCTCCTCTGTGCTAAATGATCAAACGGAATGGGAAACGCCAGATATTTTCAATCCAGAACACTTCCTGGACTCACAGGGTCACTTCCGGAGGAGGGATGCTTTCTATTCATTTTCTACAGGTAGAGCAAAACCGTTTCAATACCAAACTTACTTTGATATGCACTTGTGCTAGGTCTTTTGATTAACAGGCATCATGTGTGTGTATATTGCAGGTAAAAGGTCGTGTCCTGGAGAATATATGGCTCGTGTAGAACTCTTCCTTCTCTTCACCATCCTGCTTCAGACCTTTACTTTTAGTCCTCCATCTGGGGAAGAGCCCAGTCTGGTCAGTGTTCTGGGCTTTACTCAGGCCCCACAGCCATACAAGTTCTGCGCCTCTCCAAGATAAACTCAAGCACAGGGGAAAATGGAAAGTATGGGTAGCTCTCAGTGAGCTCATTCATATTGGGAGTCAAATGTATTAATGAAGATAAACAGATGCTCATATCTTCTATTTCTAAATATTTCTAAATATATTCTTTTTCCACATCATCATATTTGGAAAAGCTTCAAATTATGTAAGAATTTTTCATTCC
>JBBIGB010014007.1:6021-19085 GCA_037577075.1 Alestopetersius hilgendorfi
CACACACACACACACACACACACAAAGTTTCACAGCCAGGACCAGAAGACGATGATGATCATAACAGATAATCACTTTGATTAACTTCACATTTCACTGCCGGGGGTAAATTAATGTTTATCCATTCAGCAAATAATCTACACACTCTCTCTCTTTTGTGTTGTGGTGTTACAGAGGAGAAGGGAATGCTGACTGCAGTGATTTTTATTTGAGATGGAGGCAGCAGAGCGATGACGACAGAACAGTCACTACAGAGAGAGAGAGAAGATGCAAAAAGCATACGAAGAGAAAGAAAGCAGTCAAAAGAGAGAGAGCAGACAAAAAGGCAGCAAGAGACAGGATGAACAGAGACAAAGGCAGGGTCAGCTTTTATTGGAAAGGTGTTTTTTTGTTAAATACCACCCAGCCCGATACGATGTCTTGACTCGAGTCTTGTGCTCCGTGTTTTGCAATGTGACATTCAACCACATAACACACCTGAGCACAAGTGTCTCTCTCGCTCACTCACTCTCTCTCAGCAGTGTTTTATACTTTTCCTCATTAAATAAGATTTGATTCAGGCGATCACCTAACCAGTACCTCATAAAGCAGGTGTGCTTGTGTAAAAATTGAACAGACACTGGATTGGAATAGTCTGGAATAGTCGTCATACCCATAGAGATGCTGATTTAAAAATAAACTGCAATGGTCTCTTATTTGTTTTCATAGCTATATATACATACACACACATACACACTTTTTTAGCTGCAGCTGAAGAATATTTAACAAAATAATAGCGTTCACGCTGGCTGTTTTAATTAAAACCAGCCATGCAGTCACAGAGTTGATGGACCGCAGCTACAGCGCTTCTCTAACTCTAAAACAGTAGCATTTAGTCATCTCACGATGAGAAGGAGTGACAAAACATTTATTAAAGTCCCATCAGTCCTCAGAAAATGTGTGCGTTTTTGCAAGGTTAAAATGCTCCCATGCATTAGAAATAAACATAATCACCAGATATGAAATGTGATGTTCACAATGTTCCACTGACTCCAGATATGGTCAGTCAAAATATGTTAATGTGTATTCAAATACATCCCCAAAACTTCTCTGGACCCTCAAACCGCATTCAGCTCTTCATCAGGGTAAAAAAAAAAACTTTAAAAATACTAAGCAATCTGGCTGCCTTAAAATGAGAGCTTACTGTACAATAATTTGTGTTTTACATTTGCTAACTTATTTACAGTTATTATAGTCAAATTGATTTTGAACTTTAACAAGCTTCACAATAAATACACTAGGCTTTGACTTACAGTGTGCTAAACGTCACGTCATTCTGAGCAAAGTTAATTCTCACTGCCTGAGAAATATTAGAGCTACTGTACAACTCCAGTCAGCTCAGAAGAGCCCCTGGAGACCAGGCAGAAAGACCAGAAAGGCTAGCAGTGAAATTGCTTGTGTCCTTTTGATGACCCTTTGAATCTTTTGATTAAAAGTCTCATGGAAACCTCTGAGGAAAAGGACACAAACTTTATAATAAGAAATCAACAGACCCACTATTTCCACTGCTGTTCTCCCAGACTGAAAGTAGAGATGCCCCAAACATATTCAAATGGTCAAAATGGAACTCCACAGACTGGGGGCATGATTCGGTACCCCCTCCCCATGCCTATTCAGCATTCACCAGCTGTTCCACTGTGATAATTAAGTCATTCAGAATGGTTTGAGGTGAAATGTTTCCTTTTAGAAATATGATTCTTCTCCAGCATCCTAACAGTTCTCTCCCAAGTTCTCTCTCTCTGATTAAAGGGAGTAAGTTCTGCAGGAGCTGAAGCACGACTGAGCTTCTGAAGGATCTCAGTAGAATGCAGAGCAGAAGCAGGATGTCAGCCATGCGTGGAAATGAAGGAGGGAGATAGTGCTGATGCTGGAGAAGGGTCGTACATCACACTGGAATTTGCATTAAACATGGCAACCCAACCAAGAGCAACCAAGGCCGTAATGAGGAATGAGGCACTCTTAAATGTCTCTATGTTCCCTGGACGTTGAGGTAGCTAGAGCCCGAGATCCAGCTCCGCACACGGGGTTGTTAATGAATCTTAAAGCAAAAAAAACAACAAATCCATCCATGGAAGTCAATCAGGCAAGACATAATTTTAGAACTGGAACTACAAGACTAACATACACTATGTGGACAAAAGAACTGGTACGCTTGACCATTACACCAACAGGGACTCTAACCATACTGCATTCAAATACATAGACTGCAAGGTGAAGTCGGTTCCCCCTTTGCATCTATAACAGCTTCCACTCTTCTTGGTAGGCTTTCCACAAGATTGTGGAGTGTTTCTGGAGGAGTTTCAATAATTCTGTAAAGCATTTATGAGGTCAGGCACTAGTGAACTACAATCTCAGTTCCAGTTCATGCCAAAGGCGTTGGATCGGATTGGGGTCAGGGCTCTGTTTGGGCCAGTCAAGTTCAGACACGCTGAACTCATCCAACCATGTCTCTATGGACCTTGCTTTGTGCACTAGAACTCAGTCATGCTAGAATAGGGTGGAGGTAGCTCAGTGGGTAGCATACTTGCCTCCGGACCAAGAGGTCACAGGTTTGAATCCTACCTTAATCCCTGAGCAAGTTAGGGAACGGAAGTCGCTTTGGATAAAAGCGTCTGATAAATGCCGTAAATGTAAATGAATAGAAAAGGGTCTTCCCTAAACTGTGCTCAAAGCATGGTGGTGTCCAAAATGTACACTGATGCATTAAGACTGTCCCTCACTAGAAGTAAAGGACCAAGCCAAACCCTGTAAAACAGGTGTATCCCAATACTTTTGTCCATATAGAGTACAGCATTGGGCCAAAGTCTTGAGCCCCACCTTGCTTCTTTATAGTTTGCTTTGAATCACCAAAAAACTATTTTCTGCTTGTCAAACAGTCTTTGGCATACTGAGTAGATAAAATGAAACAAATGGGAACAAATGTTTTACTGTGACAAGCTGCAAAGTGCCAAAACAAACATGGTGTCTAGATAAAAGGTGTACAACCACCAATACACTAATCATTGGCCTGACCTTTTGAAATCATCTGGACCTATTTCTTCACTGGTTCAGGCAATAAGCTAGATGTGCTTTGTTCTGCTTGAATGATTCAGTCACAGCTCACTGTGTATAAAAAAGTAGGACCAATATGGATCTAAAATAATATTAACAAAAATATTGGGTGTTCGAGGTTGAATCACTAAAAAAAATTCATGTATCACATGCGGGTAGATGAAGAGAGCTGAATAATGGGGGACCTTTGATAAAATAAGGGCACACACTCTTAATTAACAGCAGCCGTTCAGCAGGCAAGCTGATTAACAAGGATAGACTAATCAGAAAGAATCGTGACCTGGCTGAAACAATAGGATTATGTAAGTGATACTGAATGCTGCCGCATCACTGCAGTAGACACACATTTTCCACTGCAGTGCTGCGCTCAGCTCCACAGCAGACCCACAGCAGGTTCAGCATCACGTTTAGATTCACCATCGAGTCCCGTTTTGCTCCCTTCTTCACTCCTAGCAGCCCCGCCCCCTGCTGTCCAAGGCTAACTCTCGGACACCTCAAGGTCCATCCAGCGCTGCAGTCACGACACAGACTTTAAAAGAATTACAACCCAAACCAGGGCGGGGCCAGGCAAGATGTGACGCCTTTAAGGTTTGCCCAATCAGGATTCAGAGTTGGAAGAACCATAATTTCTACTTAAAGGCTTAAAGTTAGACTGATTTTGTTTTGAACTTTTGAACACGTATTCAAGCAGCATTTTGCACTACCAATCAAAAGTTTTTGCACACAAGTTTTTACCATTTTTTCATTCATTTCATAAACTGCAGACTTTTATAATTGTTAATAATCAAAGTAGAGTGAAAAACTATAAGTGGAAAATATGTCAAAATAAGTTTCCTTTACAAGATGAAAGAATATGTAACAGTGCATGTCTGACTGTCCTTAAAAATATTTTTTCATTGATTTATCAAGTAATTGGGTAAATCATACCTTTGTGTTTTTAAGCAACTATTTCAATAGTGTGTTAGTAGTGTGTTATGCAACATGAAAGGCCTCTTAAAATGAGCAAGGACTTTCTGAGCCTCATTGCTCCACAGGGCAAGGAGTTTGGAGCGGTGTGCGCCTCTAAATGCATGGCCAAGTTCAGATACTGCTGTCACGGATCATTTTGCCCTGTAGCTCAGCCGAGAAAACACCTACCAAATTTTACAGGAACCTTCATGTCCCCAAGACCTATCGAATGTGACCAAAAGCTCTCGTCCACAGAGAACTGGAGCGACGGTCCCATGAGCTCAAACTTTCCGAGCAGCATTGCTCCACAGGGCGAGCACACTGGTACTTCAAATTCTAAAGGCTAATAGGTCCTATCAGGTCCTATAATTATCTTGCCTTGTTACTCTCGACTTACAACACCGCCTACAAATAATTATATATACTGTATGTTGTAACAAGCGCTAGTGTTCATTACTTACCAATCATAAAATACGTTACATTGTAGAGGCTCGGAGCCTGCTTGGAGTAGTACAGTTCACGGGAGGGTGCTTTAGGTGTGTTCTTTTACGCACACCGGGATCTTCATTTTCTGCCATTTCCACAGTGAGCAAACTTAACGTGCCGTCTTAAACCTTTGAAATGGCATCAGTGTGTGGAAAAACTTGCCTGATAGAGTACACATTTATAGTATATTATTCAATTTAATAAGCTTACATGGAAAAGACATGGATTATCCCTCACGGTAGTACGGAAAACACAGTTTCTGCCAGCTGAGCATTATGAATATTATTACACACAAATCACAGCATTTTTTGGGTGACTGCACAAGACACAAAGCTCCTCAAGAACGTGATCCAGTTTTAATGGGCCATGCAAATGAACTAAAGCATGACAAATGAAGACTGCTGTAATGGATGGGGCTGAGAGAAACTAAAACGATTCCAGGAGTTTTTTCCTGTTAATGTTACCTCCCTTCTCATTAGTACTCTGAAATGTACCTGCCGAAATTACTCACAGCACCCAGCACCTGCTGCACTACACAAGCAGCAGTTTTGAACGCTAGTTTGTTTATCACATTACACAGGCTCGAAATGGCTCACAACGAGCTCATACTAGCTGAATTGCACCATCCAACATTACTCAATCAAATCAGCAACAAATTTAAGGAGGTCTTTCTCAGAAAAAAACTACTTTGGATCAAACTCTACTGTTCACAACCTAGCCCAGCTACAGATATTAGCCTGCAAAAACCCTATTTGAGCTCTTTGTTTTTGTGACCTCACAAAAATAATGAATTTACTGTGACAGGCTGCAAAGTACCCACCAGTATGCTGATCACCGCCTGATTATCTGGAATCATCTGCACTTCACTGGTTCAGGCTAAGTTAGACAGGTTTTGTTCTGCTTGAATGATTCATACGTAGGTCACTGAGTGGCTAAACAAGCAAAAAACAATCCTCTGAAACTGGTCAGGTTCAGAGACTGGAATGAAAATGAGAGAATTTGACAGGCAAAATATGAAGAAATAAAGGGTGGCTCAAACACAGCCAGTTTGATTTTGAGTGATAAATGTAAGCTGGAAAATCCTTTACTAAAATAAATTCTGTTTTGGCTCCATACATTAGGAACTAAAGTGTGGAGATTAGCCACAGGTTTGTTATATAAAGTGCCCTTGCCTCGACTTTAAAGAGAAGTTCACTGATCTCATGGAGTGCGTTCATGCGGGAGTTACTAATGAAAGTGTGACCTGGTGAGGTGTAGGAACTGTGCGTGTGTGTGCGCGCGCATGCGCATGTGGCAGGCAGCCAGTGAGATGTTAAAAAAGACCATTTCTGTGTAAACAGCCAGCCTGGGAGTACTTGTCTACTGGGCTGTGGTGAACGAGTGGGAGAACAAGGCGATAAGTCTCTCTCTCTCGTTCATTTTCATCCCCACTTCCAACTGACCTCTCCATATTCTGACCACAGATGTGTTCTTGTGTAGTTACTGCAGTGAGGTCTGATACGCTTTACATAAAGAAGGCAAACAAAATCTTATTCTGCCTGAATTTAGGTTGGATTTTTAGAGCAAATTTAAATCAGAGACAATCAGAGACAATAAGTTAAAGGCTAATTGGTTAAAGGCTCAGTTGCAGCCTTCTGTTATGTCTGACTGATATTACCATAATGTTTAGCAGACAATATATTGTGTAGCCCTAAATGAACACATTAGAATTCACCTGCATACAAGCACACATCTGCATACCCCCTACATGTCCCATGTGGCACTTAATGACAAAACAGCCATAGAAATCACTACAGAACTTTGAAGTATAAAATGTAAGACATTTTTTCATGCTTAACATCTCAAATTTTGTTGACTATCACTGCAGCCCTACAGTCTTTAAACTAGCTGGGCCACTGATGAAGGAGACAGAAGAAAAGGTGACCCGAGTGATAAAAAGCCCCCCCCCCCCCATTCCATGCGAAAGCATTTTCGCCAGTTATCGCGTATTAGAATATGCAGCTGTGTGCCACGGCACTGCCCGGCCTTTTCATCTGACACGGCTATCAGTAATGTCAAAACAACGCTAGTAGAACTGACATGGTTCTTATCACTGGCTGGCTGCTGCTAGAGCTGTCCAACGCTGAGGCCCATGGCCAGGCCGTGTGGAGCTGGGGTCATTTATAACCACGGACTGGACGAGAGCAGCGGGCAGCGAAGCATCATCCATCTGAACATCAGATGACATCTTCCCGATTCCCATTACGATAAGACAGAATTCATCAGTAAGAAGGCAGGATACTTCGGGGGAAAAAGTCTGGATCCACAGATGTACAAACAAGTCATTCTGGTTCAAAGGTACACTCTTCTGCTCATACACTCCAGCTCTTCCTCCCAGCAACAGCTTTAACTAGGCCTGAAATTTTGATCCAAACTCAAATGTAATCCCATAAAATGCTGTCTGAACCAACTGTGGATGCACAAAATTCATTATGAACCGACTGAAGACAAACAAAATTCCCATAAAACTCTACATTCCTTTCTGTAAGGCACTGTTCTCATGCTGATCTAGTGGATGTCAAATCACTGGCGTTGGAATATTTGGGTTTCTAATTGTTGTTCTTATTTAAGTGAACAAGCAGATGCTGTCAAGCACAATAAAGTAATTTAACCAAAGGTACGATGTGCATCTGAGAAATTCTTTTTGGCACCCAATGCAGCCTTTCAGTGTAATATCAGAGTGTAAGTTACAGATGTTACAATAATTACTGTAATTATAGAGCAGACAGCAAAGGCATCAAGTTCAAAGGCTAAATAACCAAAAAAGGGAAAAAGGATCAATTCTAGAACAAAACAAAATAGATTCAAAATTGTAATAACAGTACTACTCCCAGACTGTTGGTCAGGTTAATTTCAGGTTTTGTGTCAAATCCATCCCAGCATGTGATGCATCGAGTTCATGCCAGAAAACATAGATAAAGTTTTACAGGCCCTGCATGAGGACTGAATAAAGCATTGTTCAATAATCTGCCAATCCATCACTGACAGATAACCCATCCACCTTCCTGACACATTTCTGCTGTCATTCTACAAACAGATAAGACACACCTATTGCTCACCAACACACAAGCACCCATACTTCTTAAAGGAATTTGTATATATTACCATACAATCATGACATATTTTAACTACTACCCATAAATAGTGAAGTGTGAATTTAATAAATACAATTTTAAATGTGTATTGATACTTGGATCATAGGACCCTTTTCTCATTAGTGATTCAGTTAGTACACCTTGGAGGTGTGATCCCTCAGCATACTCTTTGCCCTTCATTAATTCCATGTTTTCAGGATTAAAGTTTTTTATGAACAACAGACCTGACTGGACAGGGATGGGATTCTCCAGCAGGAACACAGTCTGCTTCCAGTGGGTTTTGGTGCAGTGTGGAGAAGTCGAGAACATCACCTACAATGTAAAAAACAAACATTGCAGCATTAATCAGCTGACTCTACCTTGCATTTTTCACAACACTCTGCTATGACACAACTCCATTACAAAACACACCCATGTTATATCTCATCTCAGAGTCATATTTTTATAGATCAATTGTATATTTATATTGAACTGCTGTTGATCATTTACCCTTATAATGCATGAATTATTACATTCCAGTTTTCTGTTATGTTTTCTTTTTGACTAATGAGCTGATGTTAAAAATGTTTTGTGATGATGGGTATTACTAATTACTCCAATACCCATAATCCTGTGACGGGGAGAAACGCTAGTGGTGCGTGTTTGGGAATGAGCATGTGAGAGCAAGAGTTTATTAGGATCAGAATCAATTAAAGTAGTCATAGTGAGTTCCTGAGAACTACTATATAAACAAAAGTGCAGGAACAGTTTTAAATAATGAGCTTTTTAACAGCTGTAATGAAATCATATCAAATATAAAAAACAAAGCTACTTGCCACTGCAGGGTATTCACATTTTATCTAGTTTGTTCCCCTCAGAATCCAGAATATTATAGCAGCTGCAATAGGGAACCAACTCTATATTAAAGTCTATGTATCTGAATGCAATGTCATTTACGTCCCATTTGGTGTAATGGTCAGGCATCCCAATATTTTTGTCTAGATAATATGATAAAGTAATGGGATACCTGACCCCCACAAAAACCAGCCGAGATGCAGAGCTGAGGGCTCCCCGCACTTACAAGCCCAAAAAAGCAACCAACTTTCAAAACGTTATGTAAATAATGTGTTAATGCAATAACGCGTTAATGTGCCCAGCACTAATATATATACAGTGGTACCTTGACTTGCAAGTTTAATTTCTCCTGTGACTGAGCTCGTAACTCAAATTACTCATATCCAATCAATTTTCCCTATTGAAATTATATTAATCCGTTACGGGCCTCCATAAAACATGCATTTTTTGTTTTTAAATAAGAACAACAATATTGTATAAAAACACAATACAATAAAATGTACTGCAATAAACTGTTTTATTAAGTATAATGTGCAGCACTTGCTGGTCCTCTTTTTAAAATTCTCAAACCATCCCGACTGGCTCTCCCAATGCCTCGTTCACCGAAGTGCCTGGGTCTGCTGCAGCAAATCGGCGCAAACAGCTCATGTCTTCTCCAGATCATCACCTCTGTTACGGGATCTCCTGCGAGCTGCTTCTCAGTCAACAACACCATCAGATTTTTCATATTTTCATGGATATATGTTCGCTGTTTAGAAAATATTTTGAATCACCAAGTCGACGCACACCTTGGTCATGATCGAAGGCTTCTTCTCAGCACTGTCCATCGCACTCAATTTCTTTGGACATAAACAAACTTTTGCAAAACTTTTGCAAAATAACTGCAAGCACAAAAGCTCGTAACCCGAATTTTAGCACTCAACTCAAAATCAGCCGAGAGACAGCACGTATCTTGAAAAACTCGTAAGTTGTGACACTTGTAAGTCAAGGTACCACTGTATACATAGATACATCTCCCTGCTGTGTTCCTCCTATAGTATTTTATTTTTAGGTGAAGTATTTGTAAACTCAGAGATATATTTATAGATATATTGGTCAATTGTAAACCTCCCCATTATTTTACTCTCACTGTTAACTTGTCTGAGTGTGCTGCTGTTCTGTTGTGTTCTATGTTGCACAGACGGTCCATAAAGATAATTGTGATGTTAAAGTTAACTTTGATTCTGAACCCAGATGTCTGGTTTTGATTACTGGCAGTCATTCATAACACTCAGCGACGGGTGCATACATATAGCTTTAAGTCTCCTTAAGTGACTATTTCTTTATTTTCAGTACTAAAATGTCCACACCACTAAATGAGAATATGGCAGTGTAATCACTACTTCTATTTCTAAAAAGTTCCTGAGCAGAGGACTAACAACACTTTTTAGTCTCCATCCGGTATATTCCAGGACACGAACAGGCTCCTCGGGGGAAGTGATAAAAATGACGATCACATTCACAAACCCATTATCAAACTTAGCAGAGTATGGCAGGAAATAGAAAGTGCTGTGAATGCTCCCTCTTTCGTTACCCGAATCCCCCCCCCCCATAAAGGCAGCGGTTTTTATTCCTGTTCCGTTTGGCCACTGGAGGAAGGCTGGTGCTGATGTCAGCAGTGTGGTGCGACAGCCCCAGGCGCGAAGCGTGAAAAGGCATGAGTGTAATTGGTTTGTTGTTAAAGCGCACGGCGCTGAAACTCACCTTGTTCGTGCAGCCTCTGTCAAAGAAAATGTCAAAATAGCCCACCACGGCCTGCAATGAAATATGAGAGAGACGTTAAAACATGACACGAGTGCAAATCGTTTGGGTTTGGTCAGAACTGGAGGGGAAGTAATTAGCAAAAAAAAAAAAAAAGAAAAAAATAGAACGAGTCTAATATGCAAAAGCTTACACATACACAATTCACATGCTGGCTATATAAATGTAATAAAAAGCACAGATGTTGTTCAGCCTAGTCAGCAGTTATGCTGTGTGCACACACACCTCTCAATCAGTTTCTGTGCAGTATCCATTCATGCAGACTCTGATTCACTGTCCTGTTTTATTTACTATCATTAGTCTGCATTCAACTTATCTTTTACATCAGAATTTCATTAATAAATGTTAATAGCACACATAGGAAATGTGCACTTCAACACATGCGTCTGTAAATAAACAAAACCACATGCACAAAAAAAGTAATAATAATAGTAATCAACAGTAACTGTAATTATTATTATATAAATCAGTCAGAAAACAGAATTAGGCCAAACACTGGTGTTGTATCCCTGTAACCCCCCCCCCACCACAAGAGTAGAGCAACTCTATCACTCTGAGCCTCACTCGCTCGGCCAATGAAGCTGAACTAATAGCTTTTAATCCTGACACAGCTGACAACACGGGTCTGACACACACACACACACACACACACACACACACACACACACACACACACACACAAAGAACAATCAATACAAAAAAAAAAAAACGACAGAAAGAATGGGAAAGCAAGAATAAAGAGTGTGATTGTAAGAGACTGAATGAAAGAAAGATAAGAAAAAGACAGATATAAAGAAAAAGCAATGAGACAAAAATAAAGAAAGAGAAAAAGAAAGAAAGCAGAGTAAAAGACAAAGAAAAAAGGGAAAGAGGGAAGAGTAGATAAAAGGAAATAGATGAATGAGGGTAATAAACAGAGAAGTAGGAGAGAGGGATTAAGGGGTGAAATAAATGGTGATTATACTATTTTCACTTTCACTTTGATGAGAAATTCTCCTTCAGGCTCGACGTGCAGGATTACAAATTATGCTTGTTTAGGATCCGCACGCCAGATGCATCTTACATTAACATTCAATATTAACACATAATCTTCCTGCTGCGCACACACACATTTACTTATGAGAGCAAGGGGAGATGGCACTGTTGATTTTACTGAGATAAATTAAAACACATCATAAACATATGATGTCTTTTAACTGAGTGTTTAGTTACAAACACACTAAACTACATTAAACAAATACACAGAAACACAAAACACTCTTCAAAGTCAAACCCCTCTGCCGTGATTGAAGCCGACAGTGATGAGGTTGATGGAAAAAAAAAAATCACGTCAGGTCAATCTAATTATGGCCATTAATGAACGATGCTGGATATTAAACAAGCAATAATTACAGAATTAGCCTTAATTACTCTACAGGTTGTTCAAAAAGAGTTCTGAAGCTGAAGATGAGTCCAGTCACTCCTGCCAATCAGCTCATAAACAAGATTGATTGAGGCACTAATTTTACCTTTTCTTGGAGAGGTGGAGACTCTGGCTGGCTTTAGAAAAATGCTTCACAACATCTGAGCAATGGAGTCTCAACAAAGTCAGCCAAGGTTTAAATGAAAAGGGTGTAGACTTTTCTTTATCTATTTTAGTAACTAATTGTTAGCCCTTACATGTCAACAGCACTGGCACTATGAAACCTTGCTGGGTTTTATGTGAACTGCACTGCAGCCTAGTTTGGGTCTACACTCATATTTAAGAAATAAACGATATGTGGCTTTTTACTGCTTTATTACAAGAAAACATTTGAAATACTTATTTCACTGACATGCTCAATATTTAATAGTCTGTAGTAGTACATTCATCACTCAGTTCTTCAACATCACATTACTTCCGATTTATGAACAAATCAGATTTTTGGTAAAATTCAGAAATCCATTAAACTGCACTTCCAGTGTAGATTGTTAAACCTATCAGATATATATGTTTTAAATATTTAAAACGTTTCCTTTAATACAATTTTGCAAATGCAGAGCATTTTTACAGTACAGAGTGGGCCTATATTGTATCTCCAGTTTGACTAGAAAATGTGGAGAAAAGAGCAGATTCTACACCTTCAGTCCAGACCACATCAGTGTATGTAAGCAAATGAGGAGATGTTTTATTATGGTCTGAATCTGATGAAAGGCTATTGCTGTGATTACAGTGAGAAAAGTGCACATTTTGGTGCTTGGGTCATTTTTGACATTGAAACAAACACAAAAGGTCAGAAGTACAGATTGGAATGTGGCCATACAGAACGGCGATCTAATAAATTCATATACTAATTCCTTAAATGTGATATTTCAATGATGATGCAGATAGAACACTTAAGTGACAACAACTCCAGGGGCTTTAAGGGTTAAGCGCTTGCTAAGCTGAAGTCCCGCGGGACCCTGCCGAGACCCTTTTTTACTCTAAACCGTCCCAGAGGTCTTTAATGGCGGCTATTTCCTTTGTCTTTCTTTCTCCTTTATGTTGTGCGCGCACACACACATACACCCCTCTTCTACAAATAGCCTTAATCACACAGAAATGTTAAACAAAGGTGGCTTTTTTGAAAAATGACATCGTTAAATGGATTTAAAGTGTGTAAATACTTGAGTGTGAGAAAGAACTGCAGATGGATTTAATTTATTTGCTTTGTGTGCTAGAGGAAAAAAGAAAAAAACAAAAGAAAAAGAATGAGGTGAGAAAAAACAGACAAGGTGAAGGAGATAAATACAGAAAGACGAGTGAAAAAAACT
>JBBIGB010014281.1:0-19076 GCA_037577075.1 Alestopetersius hilgendorfi
GAGAGAGAGAGAGAGAGAGAGAGAGAAGGAGAGAAAGAGAGAGAGAGAGAGAGAGAGAGAGAGAGAGAGAGAAAGAGAAAAAACAATGGTCATTTATTATTAAATATGTTAGTTGCATATTTAATGTATGTACTCGTGACTCAAACTGTCTCATCAATGTCTTCCTTTGTTTTTCTAGTGAAAAAGGAAGCTGTGGATCCGGCTTGTGTTTTCATTTGCATTTTTTGACATGAGGGACTGACCCTCAGTACAGTCCACACTGAAAGTTTGAATTTGCAATAGGGAGTATCAACCAAAGGCCATTCACCTTCCTCTACAGGGACAGGAACATTTAGCCCATCAATCTTGTGTCTCTTATCCTCCACATAATCCCATAAAAGCATTCCTGTCAACAACTTTTTGTTGCACGTATCCCTTTCTGGGCGGCACTCCGACTGCGTGCAAACGCAATCAGTGTCTTCTGAAGATGTGCTATAGGATTTCCAGAGAGAGCTGTAGGGGACCCTGTGGAGGTCTACAGTTTAACCCTTAGAAAACAAGCAGCACTGATTCGTGTCAGAAGCACAACAAATGGTAAATCACAGTCAAACAACAAAACAGCTCCTTATATGGAAGTTCCCCCATGTGGTGTGGATGCTCGAGGTGTCAGACGTCATACTGAGCTTTGTTTGATGCTCCTGCTGGATTAAACACGGCATCTCATGAAAATCAACTTTAAGAATGAAATTCTCTTACTTTAGGTCTTAGGATAGTTTCTGCCTTCAAGTGGTTGGGCAAAACCTGCAGAGGGAGGGGCTCCGGAGAGCGGCCGAGTGGTGGCGTGCCGAGAGAGCAGCAAATAGCGTGTAGCATGTAGGAGAACAAACACCGGTTCTGGACTGTTTTACTAATATCAGAGTTTACTGATACACTCTGAGGTCTGAGGGTAAACACTGGTTCTAGACTGTTCTACACCGGTTATATTCACTGAAATGAGAGTTTACTGATATATTCTAAAGGGTTGAACCAGACCTGACAATATCTGAAGCAAGAACACGTTTATCTGGAGGAGAGGTTTTATCCTCGTCTGAGCATCAAACCATCTGATAAACTATGACAGGGAATCGCAAGGGGAAGCTGAAGGGGAGATCCAACATCTGCTCTTGTTCCAAAATATACATTTGTTGAATTTTCTCCATATCTGAATGATAATGGGCTTGGAGCACAAGGGCAAGGCTGTTGCTTGAGATCTGCATCAGAGCAATTTGGTGACAAACTGCTAAGGTTACTATTGGCAACAACATTATTTGGAGTTCCATCATGACTTTAGCACTTGCATACAGTGCAGACTGTAAGTAATTGTGTAGGGACGCAATTTTTGCTAATTTGGCTCTGCACGTGGACACACTGGATGTGAAATGAAACAATGACCTGGAGGCTGAAGTGCAGGATGTCAGCTTTAATTTCATAGCCTTGCTCTGTATTTTGGGTGGACTGTATAGAAATCACAAAAATACTTTAATCAGTCATCACATTTCAGGGGATCATAATTGGACAATTGTCTCTTTCTTGGCCAGCTGTGTATGATTGCACAACAGACATGAAGCTGACAAAAATGTACTGTTGAGGTTGAATGTGTCATTGTGTAATCTGTTGTTGTGGCCTTTTAACCATAGAAGTGTACAGACAGACAGGAGGAACACAGTGAGGTAAAAATCACAAAAATCAATCTGAGCTTGTCCAAACCAATGTGAAAGGGAACTAACATATAGGAGAAGAAACGCCAGTTCTAGACTGTTTTACACTGTTTATATTTACTGAAATCAGAGTTTACTGATGGACTCTGAGATCAAAGAGTTAAACCAGAGGGAAAAGGTCAGGAAAAACTTTGCTGAAACATCACGACTCACAACATAAGTCAACTGCCCAGTAGAACCCACATTATAAGCTCTTTTATAGATCATTCTGGAGAAACAGAGAGTGACTGTCTAAAAAGTACTCATTGCCACAGTGGTCCATTTGTCTTGTATATTTCTGTGCACTCTGGCTTTTGGCAACTCGGTTGGTTTGAGATTTATTTAGTTTATTGCGGTAAAATCATCACTGTTGTTGCTTATAAGAATCCTTATCATGTCCAAAGGGACTACTGGCTTCCAAACACAGTAAGTTGCTTAATTTGTGAAGAAGCTGCCAATATGTTGTTGAAGAGCACTAGGTTTTTGTCTGAGTTATGAGAACTAGCGATAAGAAGAATGTTCATGATTACAAAGGTTAATTTTGCTTTTTGGGCCAGCTGCCTGAAAGTGCTGCTTGTTGAAATATGATAGAGGCAGATTTTGTATAACTGCAACATCTTAAACATCTTAAATCTGGTAAACGGTGTAAAACCTCAAAAAGAGTTACTCACCCTTTGCCTACAGGTAGGTCAATCAGTTAAAACTATAGACTGAAAATGTGATTTTGTGAGAAACTTTCAGCAAAAACAACTTCTTTCATTCTTTCTTTTTTCTATCTTTCTTTTTCTCTCACTTATTCAAAACCTAGCTCACACCCCCAGTAATGTTCCCCACCTGCATAAACACACACACATGCACATGGGGGGGAGGCCTCGTAACCACAAACAGACTGCAACACGAAACCGTGCAAAAATAAGAATGTCAGCTCTGCGTGACATCCTCCCAGTTCGAACTGTCAAAGTGTGATCATAAGGATGATTCATTTCCAGCCCCCTGCAATGATTCAGTAGCACTTTCTGATATCTTAATAAATATTAAAACATTTTCAGCATATTATAGATTACACTAAGACAGCTCATCGCCTTCTGAACATGTAGCATAATGGTAACAGAAGTAGTTAATGACAAACTTTGCATAAAAAATTACTGTTAACCCTCAGAGTGTATCCATACTCAGAGTGTATCAATAAACTCTGATTTCAGTAAATATAAACGGTGTAAAACAGTCTAGAACCGGTGTTTGTTCTCTCTGCATTGCTGCTCTTTCTGTTGGCGTGCTGCCACTCGGCCGCTCTCCGGAGCCCCTCCCTCTGCAGGTTTTCCTCCCACTTGTGGAGGACTGGTGGAGACTATCCTGAAAGTTCTCCTGGGTTCAAAGAAGACCTAAAACAAAATACATTTCTTCATTTTTTGGGCATTTGCACATGTTGCTGTTTTTAAACCCCCAGTAGCGGTTTTCATTATTATTGCATGTTCTAATAAGATTGGTTGTATGTGACACAGGAACACCAAACAAAGCTCAGCATAAGGTCTGACACCTCAAGCACCAACACAAACCAGGGGAACTTCTATAAGGAGCTGTATGATGACAGCGATATATTCGGTGTACTTCCAGCACGGAGCCGTGTTTCTCACATTCACAAATATTTTTACCTGAAAGGACTTTCCATTCACCACAACAATTGTGCAAAATTCACTGTATTCTTGTCATGTGGGAAGTCAACCTGATAATTGGCCTTGAGCCACTTTAGTCCCACTGGATAATACTTCCTTACCTACAGGGGTAGGGAAATGCTTGACTTTTCCTGGATGAGGAACCCTTTTCATCCAGCAGGACCTTCATGAACTACAGCACCACGTGGATTGAACACTGTACTGGGTTCAGCTGGTTAACTGCACTATCATGTATTATCAGCTCACAGTCCCTCAGCTGGTTCAGAGGTCACAGGAGGTAACTCTGATGTAGGTCCTCACTTAACAGCCCAGCAAAAATAGGAGGCCCTTCCTAAGTGATGGAGTAATGAGAACCACATAGGGCATCGTGTTCATCAGAACCATCTCAAAGGGTGAGGTGAAAGGAATCCCCTGATCTCAAGCCTCCTTACTGACTGTCGTGAAAACCATAATTACATTGTCTGACCTTCGCATTCCATGGCGGTGCCAAAGTGCTCCAACCCACAACCCCACCTCCTCCCTTGTTGACAAGGAAACATCAGATCACCTCAGAATTGATCCCAAGGGCCAACTAACAAAGATCATTAGAGCTGCCATCTCTAGACCACTATGGTTACCATGTGCTGATGTTTAATTTTCACCACTGTATATTTGTGTTTACAGGGTCTAAGCAATTTTCCAGACTAATTTAGAAAAGGATATCTGTCATGAAATTTGAGCTCAGAGATAAAGTTCAGAATCTGGCAGACCCTCTTATCCAGACTCACATACATGGGTGCTCTGTAGTACACATGGACCTCACACTAGTAAACCTAGACTTCAAATTAAGAGCTGCTAATAGCCCCAAGTCAGATAAGACTTGGAAGACAGTTGTTTTTTTTGTTGTTGTTTTTTACGTTTTTTTTTAACAGGGAAATGTAGTTGTTCTCCTAACTGCTCAGTGATCTTCAGACTCTGTTTGAAGACAGTGAGGTTCTCAGTTGTTCTAACAGTCAGGACAAGTTTGTTCCACCACGTTGTTCCTAAAAAACACAAAGAGGCAAGATGCAGGTCTTCATCTTTGAGAAGAAGTGAGTGCAGTTGGGCTGTACTTGACTCTCTAAGAGATGTGAGACCTGAAGTGTAAGAGCTGGACCATTTTTGGCTTTGTATGCAGGCACTGGAGTTTTAAATCTAATGGAGAACCACAGGCACCCAGTGAAGGTTCGCAGTTCTGGAGTAGTGATGTACTGATGTATGTCGCTCTGGATAAGGGCGTCTGCTAAGTGCCATAAACTTTAACATAAACGTAGTGTGTAATAAAATTGGTATATTGACGACCAGATGTGCTGCTGTGTTCTGGATCATCTGTAGAGGTCTGGTGGTCTTCAGAGGGAGGTCAGCCAGGAGTGAGTTACAGTCCAGTCTTAAGATGACAAGAATCTGAGTGACGTAAGTGGTGAGGAATGGATGAATTCTCCTGATGTTATAAAGAAGGTACTTGCAAGTTCAGGAGAGATTATTAAAAAGACAACAAGAGGTTATCATCAAAGATAACAAATATTTTGTTTTTCTGATATTGGAGAGATGACAACATTTTCAAACTTGACAATGTCAGGTCTTGGAGAGGCATCATCTGAAGACAGGTTTATAAACTGTCTTCAACCTTTTCTGGGATATAGCTTCAGCTGTGCACTGTCATCTGGGAGGAACCGTCATTCAGACTTGCAGAGATCTGAGAGTCACCAGAAGGAAAGAGTCATGAGAATAACATTGTAATAGTAACCATGTGAAGAAATAATCTACCAAGAGTGCAAGTGTATAAGGAAAATGGAAGAGGGCTAAGCACTGAGCCCTGAGGAACACCAGTTGTAAGTTTTCAGAGGGAAGACATTTACCCTTTCCATGACCCTCAAGGTATGATGCAATCTATTGCCATGCAGAACCAGTGACTCTGGTTTGCTGTGTCAATCCATTAGGAACTGGGAGGAGTTAACTCAATTAGAAGTGCAGTTTCTATGGAATGCGTTGCTTTGAATCCAGATTCATTTGGGTCATCAAGTCCATTTTGGGATAGAAATATTTTGATTTTCTAAAATAGATGGTCTGATTATCTGTGGTAAGAAATACATGATCTGAGCTTGTGTATCTTTCCTTAGTTCATGGCCAATTACTTATGTACTTTATGTCCAAAGCTATCCAGACTATGCTTCTAAATGTTAATCCCAACTTAAAATGTGTAAATTTCTGGCTCTGGTATTCAGTTGTACACACACAGGTATAGCATTAATAATACTGGTATAATCTTTAGAAACTTATTCCTAATAGAACAGGAAGCCCTGGAGCAACTGTACTTCTAACACAGGCACACATTCAGACCTGGAATAGAGCCAGTTTTGTCCATTATTCATGATTTTCTGCATTTACCAGAGAAAAGCCACATTCAATAGTGCCCCATAAGGTAGTCACTCCCATAATGTAAAACCCATGCTGTAGAACGAATAGGAGACAGCATTCCCTGAGTGCAGTGCACCATGTGGGGAAGCACTAGAATAAGGTAGAAAGCTTTTCCCAGGACAGTGTCTGAAAAGGGAATTAACCACAGCATTGAACAGGGCATTGTCTTGCTGAGTTTGTACATTTGCATGGTTGCAGCACAACACGCATGCTTTATTTAGCCCAGAGGGGGAGATTTTCTTAAATTTGTTTGCAAAACTTTAATTGCATTTGAATAAACTATGCAAGAGGCATTAACTGCACCTTGTGTCTTCGTGGGTAGGGTGTTGCCCCTGCAATTAGAAGGCTGTGCGTTCAAATCCCAGGACTGCCAGGCACCACTGAAGTACCCTTGAGCAAAGTACCATCCCCACACTCTGCTTCCCACACACTGTTCCTCAGGCGTTGTGTTGTTTATAACTGACTAGTTCCACTATAACATTTTTGGGAAGGTCGAGTTCCTGACATAAGAGCACATAATCCTAACAGTGTTCAAAAATATTATTTTGATGTAATAGTAAAAAACAAAATACTTCAAAACTATAATTTTTAAATTATAATTCAATAATAATTATAAAATCATAACATCCAGCTCTCAACACAATTTCACCAAGTAATGTTGAAAATCATTGCATTGAATGAGGAAAAGCTCCTTTTTTTTTACTGGTTTTGAATGCACTTTTGTAATTTTTGGAATTGTTCAGTGCGTGCAGAGCCATAAGAAAATGAGGCAAGTTTGGGAGCTGGTTAATTCTGTATTGATTGGATGAAAAGGTGATTGTGCATCCTCACTCAGCAAACAAAGCAGTGGTAGTCTTAATCAAGTCAAGTAGGTTTTTATTGTCATTTCTACCATATTCACACAAAAGCGCAACAGCAGTCCTCCAGGACCATGGAGCAACAGAAGGACAGAACAAAACAAGTGCAACAGGACAAAACACACAAGCTACAATACATCTTAAAGTGACAGGACAAGACAAGAAAATGTTCAGTGTAACTGACAATGGCTACAGTGAGGATAAATTGTAGCTTGTGTGTACTGTATTCTAGCAGCAGAGATGTGCAAAGAACAGAACAGAGTTTACATGTGCAAACAAATGCAGAACAGAAATAAATATAATTGTGCAGTTGTAACAGAAAAGGTGCAGTATACAAAAAGAGTATTAAAAAAGAGTATTATAACCTGTAACCTCAGATATAATACCACAGTATATCAATCAAACACCCACACTGGGGAGATCTTAGTTAACAAACTCTCATCTTATCCAACACAGACTGATACTTACACTCACTTTTGTGTTTTTATTCTTTTTTTATTCACACTTACTTGAGCTATGGCAATTGCATGATGATTAGAAGGTGCTGACTGAAAAAGACTAGCAATTCCAAGTTGTTGGAATATGTGCCAAAGTTCTGATTCATATTGTAAAAATGGTATGTCAGTCCCGCTATGAGCCTCATATAAAAGACTCCATAAAACAGAACTACCCTTGAGTGAAGGAGCACTGAGTACAATTTATGAAAACGTACAGGATCGATCCCGCTATAGCATTCCCACAGGAAAGGTGAACAGCAACGTTTAGAGTTTCGCTCACAAGGAAAGAGAAAAAAGTCTTCGTGAAAACAGCAGAGAGAATGCTAGCGTTGGTCCTCGCTCTCCCATGTTTCCCATGAGAATAATTTCAGTTGGGGCAAAGAGTCACTGAGCCTGACCTCCTTCCCCAAGGAGCAGAACCACGCCACAAACTGAACCCAAAATAAGTATTATGTAAAAATAAACAAATGGGCAAAGGGGCATAGTGCATTAAAAAGTCTCATGAAAAGGAAGGAGAATGATATCGGACCTGGGTTTAATAATCTCAGGGTCTTTTTAAGTCTGTGCCTCATGTGCTCGACTGCGCCATTTCTTTAAATTTCACTGTAGAAGACTGTTAATGTTCTAAAATACTCCAGAGTAGATACCGTTTCTGCAGGAATCTCTTCTGGCCTTAGCTGGCTGATACTTTCAGCCCCAATAAGAACATCACCACCATCCCAAAGAAAGTGCAGAGAGGAATATTAAAGAGCAGACAAATGGAAGTGCAACCTCAGCTGAGGCACTACATTCTTCCTCTAAATACTGTATACTTTACTCTCTAGAGTCTGGACTTTGTGTCTGTGCAACATTCTTCATTTAATTTCTCAATGGTTCTAGTGCATCACCCAGGTCACTACACCCTGCGTCATTTCCCAGTGTAAACACACGGCTAGCACTGGAAGGGCAGAGTACACTGAATAAGTGCTCAATCTGACAGTAAGGGTAAGTCTTTGCCCAGTCAGAAAGAATGTGTCTGTCCACTCTCGAGTGCACTTCAGTGCAGTAGATCAGGTCATCACTACACCCCCACCCCATCACTGACACATACAGCCCCACAGCTAAGAAGCAGCGGCACACTTTCCTGAGGAGACTTGCCTCAGGAAAGAACTTCTATACTTTCAGCTCTAGAATCAACAGTCATGCAGTATCTATGGTCTTAACCCTTAGAACCCTTAGAAGTTTTAGTCTTCTTATACACTCTTTTTACTGCTCTTTCACTCAGCCGCTCTCTGGAGCCCCTCTCTTACAAATGAGTATTCCCCACCCGCTTGTGGGTGGAGACTATTCTGAAAGTTCTCCCCGGGCTTAAAGATTGTGTGTTAGTTCCATTTGTACCTAAAACCTAAAATAAAAGAAATTTGTTAATTTTTGTTCTTTATGGTCATTTTAGTATTACATTTTTTCAAATTACAGTAACTTTGGTTCTACTTGACACAGGAACACCAAACAAAGCTCAGCATGACGTCTGGCACCTCGAGCACCAGCACAAACAAGGGAAACTTCCATATTAGGAGCTGTTTTGACATATGATGACAATTTACCATTAATTATGTTCTAAGGGTTAACAGTCCTGAAGTGATCAAGAACAGAGCTTGTTAAGGTGGATTCTTCCGTCAGCAATGATATAGCCCCCCTTGAGCCCACACTCAATTCATCTGGTGTATAATCAATACCATTTTCCCTTGCAAGAGGTAAATCTTTATTTTCACCACATGCATTCTCTATACATACATGCTTGGTTGGAATTTTTTGGGTGGGCTTTCCAGCCATGGTACCTTATGTTACATGCCAGCGCCCGCTGTGTGGGGCTAATGATAGGCCTGCTGTCAGCCAGACCATGTTGGCGAACGCATTATTGCCCCCCTAGATTGAGCTCAGCCTTCACAGGGAGTTGGCTTGGTTTAGAAATTTCATACTCAGTTTGCTCTCACCTTAATAAGTCTACATTCCCACCCACATTCAGCCCCAAATATCTTTTAAGATCAGACCAGACATGGGCTCATGAAACCACATTCTTCCTTAAACTCCCACAAGGCCACCATCTTACAGTTTTGAATATTGCTGACGTCCTACTTCAAATATTATAGCATAGAAACCGCATGCCTTTAAGGGTCATTGTGCAAAATGGTGTTAATTAGGTTGTAGGCCATTTAAAAATCAGGAATAAGCAGTTATAAATAAGTTATAACAGTTGCCATACATTAATTCAGGTTCACTATTTGGCAAGATCTGGTGACAGTTTAACATTCTGCCTGAGGAAGAGACTTAACAGTAAGACTATCCTAATAAATACTTATTTATTTATAATCAGGTTTATAAATCAGTAATAAGCAGTTATAAACAAGTAACTGTTGTCATACCTGATGCAGGTTCACTATTTGGCAAGAACTGGTGTTTTAATGATAGTAGCATGTTCAAGACAGTTCAAGATTCAGCTCAGCAGCTAGCGAGATCTGATATCTTCCCAAATACTGAGACTGTATCAATGTATGACAACTGTTTATAACTGCTTATTAATGACTTACAATCTGTCTACAATCTAACTGACAACCACATTATGGATAATTTATAAACCCTATGTAATAGTAGTCTTGTTGAAAAGTGGTACCTTTCTTTGCTCATAATTACTTTACTTGATGTTATTTTTTTAACTGCTCACCTTATGTAATCCACTGACTATTTTCAAGAATAAAGGGTCATGGAAGAACTTTTGGTTCACTTAAGAACCAGAGAATTAACAAAAACTCCAGAACTGGCTCATGTTTTAAACATGACAGTAGCTAAGCCCACCACAGAGCAGTCGTACAAACAAGATGGCAGAATCATCACAAATCATTCATCTGAGCTGCTTATTCTAACCAGGGTCACTGAAGACTATCCTATCACTCACAGGGCGAAAGGCTGGGAAAGACTCTGGACAGGTCACCAGTCCATTGCAGGGTAGACAACACACACACACACACACACACACACACACACACACACACACACACACAATGCACACACAGCAACACCTAGGGGCATACATGTTTTTGAACTGTAGGAGGAAACCTGACCAGCAGAGGCCCACACTGACATGGCAGAGAGAACAGAGGAATCAAACCTTGGACCCAGAGATGTTCACAAGTCATTTTACCAAGTTCAAGTCAAGTCTCAAGTCTTTGAGTGATATATTACAAATATTAAACATGAAAAATATATCTCGCACTCTAAATGTGAAACTCCACAGTTAGATGGGGCTCGGTGACTCCTTTCCAACGACCCCTCGAAAACTGTTATTAGCTGAAAACCCTTCACCTCAGACAAAGGTAATGGGACACCGGGGCGAGGTGAACGGTTTTCAGGTTTTTGGAAAGAGTGTGAGATATAAATAAATAATTTCATGAAATGAACATGGTTTACGAGTTATGACTCACGAGTCACAGCACCGAGTCCGAGTCAAGTCTCGAGTCGTTGAGGGCAAGTCTAAAGTCAAGTCACAAGTCTTTGTTTCTGCCACTTAAGTGCGACTCAAGTTCACATCTCTGCCTGGATCTCCTCACTGTAACCTGCTGCCCTCAGCCATCACCAGCTAGTCCATTAACACTTAACCAAAAACTGTTGGTCATTACTGTGTTCTGCACTAAGGCAAGGCACTTTTCGTCACGCTGGTATGAGAAGTATGAGTTTATCCACTCTTGAAGCAGCCGTGCTGTCAGCACGTAGGAGATAAATGACTTCAGTGAGAGATATGGGTTTAGATATGTTTTTCTATCATGAGTTCTGAGTTTTATGTGTTGTGGTGGACCATCAAATGGATGCTCTCTGCACATTTACTCTTTTTCTTCTGTAGGGCTTGAACACAAAAACTTCCCACCTTTACACATTACTCTTGCAGCTACATGCAAAAAACACATCCATGTTACACTTTTACATACAGTCTCTGTTTCTGTATTTTCAATAGACTGGTTGTATATTTTTATTGAACCGCTGCTGGATCACACACAATTACCCTCCAGTATTCTGTTGCTTTTCACTTTACCACATTTGAACAGTTTGAACAATTGTTTATATTTATATTTGACATGGTTTATATTTGTAGTTTATCTTTTCTGTGTGTCTTTTTGTACTCTGTAAAATCTGGAGCCATGCTGTCTCGTCTCACTGTGTACATGTATATAACTGAGATGACCGTAACGTTTGAGTTTGCCTCTCAGTTCTACTTTGTTTGTTGTAGATGTTCTCCATCCGCAGGACTGAAATTCAACTCATCTGACAGACCCAAAACCACAGTCCTGGCACATCTAATGCCCCGAATCTCAAGCCAGAATCACAGAAACATAAAAGAAACCTTGAAGCATCACCATATGCACTTGAAAATATCCTCTAGTTCACGTCTACTTAACGAGCGGCAAAGCAGCGGAGGAAGCTCTGTCCTTCAGGCGAGCCGAGTGAGGAAATGCTTTAGTGAAGAGCAGAGACAGAGCATGTGCTCGCAGACCTCCCTCAGTTTCTCCCCCTCTCCTCTCCTGTCTCCTCTCCTCCCCTCCTCCCCCACACACTCCCTCGCTCCCAGATAAGAGGGCAGGACTCCCTCTTTTTGGTCATTTCAGCCTCTGCTTTAGGGTAGGAAGGAAGGTCCTTGTTGCATTTGTCTTGGTTTTCGTCTCCCTTAAGTGAGACTGCTTCACTCTCACTTCCCTTCTCTTGTTCTTTCTCGCTCTCTCACTTTCTCCGTGTGTGTGTGTGTGTGTGTGTGTGTGTGTGTGTGTGTGTGTGTGTGTGTGTGTGTGGCTACTCGGAGGTCAGTGCTTTAACCCAGTTCCTCACGTAGCACAGGGGCCAAAGAGAGTTTAAAGGAAACAAGACCTTACTTAGGAAAACAACCTCCTCCAACGTCTGGAGAGACAGAAAACTAAGAAAAAGAGAAGAGGAACAGCTGGCAAGACGTCTTGAATCGGTCCTGCTATGTGTGCTATCCTCTGAGCGAGAGCAAGTTGGCATCAGTCCCCTGGGCCACAGGTGGCCTTCTGCAGAGCTTCCAGTCTGTCTGCACGTGCAGTAATGAGGCTGAGTGGACTCCAGTGGGGGCTGGCGCTCCTGCTGGTGCTCCTGCTGGCGACGGTGGGCCCAGTCACTTCGGGAAGCGGGAGCAGTCAGAAACGAGGGCCGGGCGAGCGGCGGAGGAAGGTGCACCGTGTGCAGCATGGACAGTGCAGCTACACCTTCATCCTACCCGAGATGGACAGCTGCAAGGGTGGAGCAGCTCATTACGGAGGAAGCAACGTGGTCCAGAGAGATGCACCTCCAGGAGACGCCGAGTGGTCGGTGCAGAGGCTTCAACATCTGGAGACGGCCATGGAGAACAACACCCATTGGCTTCAGAAGGTAAGAACACCTGTCGTACATCTGTTGACTGTCTACAAGACATAGATACGTAGTACAATGTCACTTTTAAATAAATATGCCGGGTTTTTATTAGCCTTATTTACTTTTAAGAAGCTTAATCAGGAGCTGCAACTAATCTAAACACTGTTGAAAAAAGGTGCTAGAAAGGGTTATTTTGGAGAAATGTTCTCAAAGAAACACTTGCTTTCCTAAAGAACCTTTTGATGGAATAGAAAATGGTGCAAACAAGTCTGGAGAACCTTCTCAACATGTGAAGTTTCTATACTAAGTAACGGTAGGATGACATACACGAACAACCCAGGAACCGTTTAAGAACTTTTAGTTCACCACAGGGTTGAATGAATGTGTTGTTTTACAGAAAAAAAACACAATGGATGTTCTTATCATATGCATAATGCATAATTGTGCCTTTTTTGAAAGATTCAAACAAATGAATGGAAAGAGGCTGCAAAAGTGACAGTGTTGGCAAATGCGGACCGATGGAACAAGTGCAGGGTGCATGAATTACGAGAAGAAGAATGAAAGAATAAGCCTAGGGTTGTGTGAAGAACATCCAAAAATTCCTCTTTCATTTAAAAGCCATTGGCAATCATTCAAAAGATTAAAGTACCTTTGATACCTTTTGGGCTTTCTGAGTTTCATTCAGTTTGCACTTCTGGCAAAAGGTGGAGTATAGCCGTTTTGGTGCACATCAAAGGGGCTTGGTGGAACCGAGAGGCAAGGGAACTGAATCAGTTCTATTGTGCTTTCTTTTTGGCTATGATCTGAGTGTTTATGGTAATTTAGAGGGCATAGAAATCAAACTAAAGAGCATTTAGTCCATTCAACTGACATTAAAGTGATTAATAATGATGGCCTCCATTCAAATGTGGGAAATTCCAAGCTTGAATGGCACTTTCGGGAATTGATATGCTAAGTAATTTGACTGAGGTGTTGAATTGGTGCTGTGGTTGTGTTTGTGTGTGTGTCAAGAATGCCACCCAAGTCGACCGATCCTTGCCGGTCAAGAAGGAAAGATTCACTGTAAAAAAGACAAAATTGTGTCAAATGTCTGTAGTTTCTTGTTTATTTGCAGCATGTGATGTTAAACATGTCAATGTTAAACAAAATGGGCAAACACCATCTGTCTGGCTTTAAGTAGCAAAATGCCTGAATGCTCATGTAGTAAAAGAAACGTTTTCTACTGTACATTAGTCACACCATGAACTGAACATAACAACAGATACAGCACTTAAACCAAGCATTAAGATATGCAACCATATTATGTATATCATACAGACATACATGGAACATTAAGACGAGAAGAATCTGTAATGTTGTGTGGTTGCCCAGGACAGCTGTGTTATCCACGACGCTACACAAGCTAACAACTAAATATTAACTTATTTCAAGGCAGCTTGCTTAATAATGTAAATAACAGTTACTCAAAGATCGTAATTTCTTTTTATCGATTAATTTCAGTGAAATCTTTTCTTTTTAAATAAAGTAGTTTAATGTAGCACATTAGCACAGTTAAATTTTACAATTCTGTCCATGTTGTCACATCTATGGGGTGTTGCAGCAGACTGACATACTCTTTCTTTGTTTTTTATTCGTAAGTGAAAACAAATAGCATGAGGGCCCTGAACGAACACAAACCTTACTCTATCATGATGGTGAACCTATGACTAAAACATGAACAAAACACTCTCTATATAAAAAACTACAAACCAAAACACCTGAAGCTCATTGGTCTTATCCCTGACAGCTAAGACCACTCGCTGATCTCATCTGCCAGAGACAGGATCGCACCCTGATACAAAATAAAAGACCTAAACACAGACTGAAACAATAGCAGCCTCTGTCAGCCGTTGATTGGGGACGTCACACATGTAGTCCATAGACAGCAACTAAGTAGCAACACTAGCCTATTTTGAATATGCTGTTTTCATCCTGTCAATAAATATGACGTATTTGAATGGCTGCTGATTTGGCCAACAATAGTTTAGCCCTGTCCATCAAAGCTGCAGTCAGTGAGTATGAGGCTCCAGCCCTGCCTCCAAAGCCCCTCACTGCAGAGAAGACTGCTAAATTCTGCTCAGCTGGAAATAACATGCTTGTCAGTGACTTCTGTATGGCTGTACTTCAGCATCAGCTTTGAATCCTTTCCAGTCCAGGAGCTCCTTCCAGCTCTGAAAGGTTATTCTGATGTTTCCCCTTGTTTTAGTTCTTTCTAATTCTTTCTTTATGCCTAACTTTTCTCCGTCTTTTTTTGTTTACTCATCTTTTTAAAGCATTTTTCTCCGGGATCTGATTCTGATTTTCATTAAAGCTGTTGTTTGCAACTAAGGAATAGGCAGTTCTTTAATAACCAATGGTTGCTTGTCTGCCATTTGGTTTGCAAAGCTTCTGAAACCACTCAAGAAGCTACTGAGCTTGACCAAGTGAGGGCATGTGTGTGGGGGTGTGTGGGGGCTATTGAGCACTGACAGTCCACCAACACTCTTCCTGGCTCTGATTGGTCATTTTGATTTGGTCACAGTGGATTGCTGTAGAAACTCTAGGTAGAGTGAGGGGAACCTTCACAGATTTATCAGCCACATGTTTTACTGTCAGAGGATTGTAATAGTTTTAGTAAATATGACAAAAAAAGTAGACAGATTACCTAATGCAACTTTAACACTTTAACTATGCCTCCCATTTCTGATTATTTATTCTTCTTCCCCATCTACCCCCTTCCCCCACAAAAAGCATACTCATCCCCATGCCTTCCTTACTTTTGCGTTAACTTGTGACTTTTCTTTGACAGGTATTGTTTATGTGTGTAACCTAGATGGCAGACATTGTTTGAATAGCAGACATTGATTTAAGCTTAACGTTACAGGTTTGAGGAACAGATGTAGATGGCTTGAGCACTGATGTACGTCACTCTGGATAAGAGTGTCAGCTAAATGCCGTAAATGTAAATGTAAATGTAATCACTGAAGCTATATGGCATGTTTTAGCCTTGACTTCTTTAGGTATGAAGGGCAATACAAGGTGTCCAATCAGAACAGAACATACTTACATATATATCAGTCTTGAAGGAACAGTCATTACAACAACCTGTTTAAACCTAATGTTTAAAAGCAGTAAGAAAATCTTTTGCCGCATATAAGTGGACATCAGAGAAAGAAATAAAATACAACAAAAACATTATTGGAGAGTTTCTACAGCCATTTCTCACAGCCATCTTCACATCAGGAGGAAAATCAACCTGACTCATCTCTAAAGGAGATGGGAAAAACTGCAATCAAGGACATTCACATATGATTTCCTTCTCCTGTCCTATAACTGATTGTTCAGGGAGCTAAACTGTGAAGTGTGGTGTGGTGCCTACAAACAAGGAAACTGCAGGTTCCTCAGTTCGTACGCTTGCAACCAGAGAAATCCCTGAAACTGTGTATGGAAAGAGACACTGGATGTTCTTGTTGTGTTTAGGTTGTTCCAGTCATTACAAGGTTTTTGGTTTAGATCATTGTCAGGTCCTTTGTAGACCAGGCCTCGAAGTGATGACTCAGATGCTAGGCTGCTTAAGAATGCCAGAACATCTGCAAGCAGACACAGAAGCGAGCAATCAGACTTCAGGAGGGCATTTAGGAAACTGCGTGGAGGAATATTTCTTTGATGTGGCCATGATCAGGCTTTACCTGATGGTCTACAAGATTCACAAACTACAAAAGACGAACCACATTATGTAGACTAGGAGGGTTGGGGGAGTGGGGGTAGTCTGGAAGGCAAAGGGAGCTTTGCTTATTTTTTGTTCAATGGCCATGGACCAAAAGATCTCTCTGGAAAAGAGCTCCTCCACCATCAAAGAGCTGGGGATTAGCGATTGTACGTCCCATTTAGAACAGCTTGAGACATGCCAAAGGCCCTGGGCCCCTTCGAGTGAAAGCTCCACTGGATGTAAAGAGTCAAAAAGGACTTTTTGATCATGTCAGTTCAACTCCTCAGTCAAATCAAAATTCATTTGCTTTTCATGTGAGTCAGTTAAAGAAAATAAACTCACACTCTAAACTTGATTTCTAATGATGTTCATCTGATATGAGCTGTTTTTTCTTCCTTTGAACACATTTCTTGGAAGAATTTGAAATCCTTCTTGCTCTTCAAAGCACAGAACACTGCTCCACGGGGACCTGGACGCTACGGGATTATCACAGAAACATGTTCAGCAAAGCTAACGTTTCACAGCAGTGAACAGCTGCCATTTATTCACTGCTTGTTTCCATTGGTTTGGTTAGAAAACAACACATGCAGGCACACTTAAAACAATGTGGACACCCAGTGAACACTGTTTAAATGGAAATTGCTCAATGATTACACTGCCCTGTGAACCAGAGATGAAGGACCCAGTTTCAGACTGAAACGTCCTCTTTCGGGATTCTTGAATCTTTTTTTTCCCCCCAGATTCTTGAATCTATTGTTCCCCCTAATGCTGCAATGCACTTACAAACAGGTCCCCTGGGTTAACGCTTTTAGACTCCAGGGCTATTACTGGTTTCATTCCTCCACTGGGATCTGATGGAGGGGTGGATGGAGAGAGTAATCGGAAGAGAAGGGTTTTGGAAGCATTGCTACGAAGACCGCTGTGTTTACGATGTCCCTGTGCTGTCTTTATGGGCCTTGTGAACAGCCTCAAGACTTGGGTTTTCCTGCCATGGATGCCGATCTCCATCCTCAACAAGCAGTCGAGTCTGAGAAAGATATCAAAAGTTTCCTGAGAGCAGCCTTGATACACGCTGTTCTGAAGAACATTCAGTCCAAACTCAAAATTAATTGCGAACCCATGGTGGAGGGAAACATGAAAATATGTTTGGGAATTCATCCTGATCCTCCAGTGGAACTGAAATTTACAAATGCTCAGAGATTTCAAAATTTCTTTCGAATATCCTCTATAAATTCTAGACTACTGTTAATTGGCTATAGCCTACTGCTTGTTTTTAACGTGTTTACACAACAATAACTTTTAACCACATTGAAATGATAAAATATTTCTCAAATGTGTTGGGGATGGAAAGTTTATCTGCATTATACACACAGTTTCTACACTTGTTTCAAAGAGCCGGATGGTTTCTTGTTAAAATCAGTAGAAGCAACCATTTAAACCTTTTCCTCTCCCGCAGTATGATGCTGGCAGAACTAGCTTAATGTTCTTAGTGGAGGAACATGCTAGCCTTCAGCCCCCTCATATGGTAGCAGTGAGATGCAAAAAGTATTACTGCGTTTCATTTTTTGTGTGGGTGGAACTGCCAAATAGGATGTTGTTTAATGTTCATTAATTGAATTTAAATTATTTGATAACTGTATTACACAGTCTTAGAAGTCGACACAGGGACTCACAGCATGTACTTGTAGAACTATATATGTGACAAACAACAAATTCTGAAAATTGAACCTTGACTATAAGTGAAAAACAGTTCATTTAAAATTTGACAATTTGCCTGTTGGTACAGAAAAGCATATATGTGTCATAAGTGGACATCAGAGAAAGAAAGAAAATACAATAAAAACATTATTGGAGAGTTTCTCAAAATGACCTCCACTTCAAGAGGAAAATCAATAATGCGTTAATATCTACATCAAAAGTGAACGGCTGTACAAGTGCTTTGACAAAGAAAAGATATATGTTTAAGCGCCCTCTTTGAACTGTTACTGCTGTGGTTCTTTGCGGAGTCACAGCGAGAGCTTGAAGGGAGATAGTGAACTCAGCAGGACTGATGGATTAGGTGTGTTTGTGTGGGGTGGGTGCTGGAAGTATGTCTGCAATAGGGTGTCTCTCATACTCCTTGTGAAATGACGTGATATGTGTGTGTGTGTGTGTGTGTGTGTGTGTGTGTGTGTGTGTGTTTGTGTGTGTTTGATCACAGGGTTTGGCCCTGATCACAGCAGCCAGATTCAGTTTGTTAAACAAACATTTTGCTCGTGTTTATCATTCTTGAGGAAGTGTCTTTGAGAGCGTAGAGGCTGGTGGGCTTCACACAAGGGGGTTGTGAATGTTAAATCTGGGTCTCGCTGCCTGCCCCTGACATCAGTTTGCATTAAACGAGCCCAGTCACAGCTAGAACTCCTCCTCTCTCTTCCATACTGTTGAACCTAACAGCCTTTCTGGCACTGCTTCAGCCAAATGGTTGATTAGTTCAACAGAGATTTTAATACTGAAATGTAGTGTCACACTGGTGCTAAACTGGGGGTGTTTACAAGAAGTTAAATAAAACTGTGGGCCACAGAGTGGTGTATGTGCCATAAAAAGTGACTAAAAAAGAGGGAGAGAGATGATTGCACGAACGAGAGAGAGACAGAGAAAGGGAGAGAGAGCAAGAGAGAGACAGAGACAGAAAGAGAGAGAGAGAGAGATGATCCGGGCGCTCCGGAAAAGTCACGAACACGAGAGAGAGAGAGAGAGAGAGAGAGAGAGAGAGGCACAGAGAGAGCGCACGTGCGAGAGAG
>JBBIGB010014815.1:3429-14957 GCA_037577075.1 Alestopetersius hilgendorfi
ATAAATAAGTTTCTTCAGAATAAGCGTCATCAGAATGTATTTATTACTTTCAGTAATTAATAACAGTGTTTTCATTGTGTGAAAGCAAGCTTCCCATGAACTGAACATGAAAATCAGGTGATTTCCATAGAGTACATAGCAGTTACCAATTTTCATCCCAGACATGAAACGGTGCCTGCAAGTTCCAACCAATGAACGTATACAGCAAACATATTTCACTTACAGTCAGTGGTTAGTTTGTTGCTCATTGATTTATCCATAGATTTTTAGAGATTGTTGTTCAGCTGTAGGTGCTGTATTTGAAGTAGATGGTTACAGTCACATTGTCTTAGAGACACCTGCAGCACAAGCAGCTATACTTCAGTCTGCACTATTAGGGTTAAACTAGATTTAAAAAAAACCCTGCCATTCAGTAATCAATTGTGTTTCTTTTGTTATTAACTTTGAAGTCTCCTCATGATGGCATGGGTTTCCCCCACAGTCCAAAGACATGTGTGTCAGCTCAATTGAGGTGTAAACATTAACTGAATAATGTGTGTGTGTGTGTGTGTGTGTGTGTGTGTGTGTGTGTGTGCGTGTGTGTGTGTGTGTGTGTGAGAGACCTGTAGTGGGCTGGCACCCTGCCTAGGGTGAGTCCCTGCTCCCGCGTACCTGCAACCCTAGTGATAATTAAGAGGTCACAGAAAATGAATGAATGTATGACCTTTTTATTAGCAACAGCAGCATCTAGAGACAGATTCTGGACAAAGCCTTGTCAGAATAAATGTTAGTCCTACTAAATCTTAGCTGACCACAGTTTACATAGCCTTCTTTACCACTCCACCACTGACCGCAATAAAGCAATTCTGTCAATGCGTATTTTTGCTGGGCTTTTCATTTGGCACAATGCTCCAAAACAAGCTCAGTGATTGCCTTTCAAATGTGTTAGTCTCAGAATCTGCGGGTGGTGTACTCCAACGCAAACATCACGGCAGTGGAACAAAGGCTGTGTCTGGTTGAGACAGGCTCTGCTGCAGGTGCCTGGAAATATTTTTAGATAAGCGTCACCCATAGCCAGCAGTGTGTGTGTGACTCAGTGGTGTGGGTGCATGTGCAGTATATGCAGTGGTCCGATATACCCTTTATGAAAAATCACTTGATTAAAAGTAGAACCCTTCTCTGTATATAATGCTTATGTTAAAGTACTAAATTATTTACTTTTAAATGTAGTAAAGTATCAAAAGTAAGAATACTCGGACTTATTTTAGTCATTACATTATTTATTACAGTAATTTATTACATAATTATTGCATCAATTTGATTAACAGTTTCGGTTAAAACCTGACTGGAGACATGAAAAACAACTAGGCAAAAAAATAGGCAAACTGGCCTGGCACTGAAGTGCCTGTGTCATGAAATTAACTTAGCCCTGCCCTTCCACCAAACACAGGGTAGCCAATCAGCAATGGCCATGTAAAAATTCATTATGAATGTTTTAGTGCATAGATCTACAGAAACAGAAGTGGATCCTGGAGAGCAAAAAAATACACAACAATGTAATATCGCTTCTCTACAAACCTACAAGCACATTAGGAAAAGAACAGATATCCACACCATAAATACAAACTGCTGGCTTGTACATTCACTGTAATTTTATATTTCTCTGACATTTTACTAAAACAGAGCTGTAGCTGACAAAACAAAAAGACGTGGTCCACGTCAATGGGCCAGAGATTAGTCCTAGATTTTGAATTAAGTCGTGATATTGAAATGAAAATGTGACTTGCTTTGACCTTTCAACGCATTTCCAGTACGCATTTAATGTCTGCATAAAAATACATTGTGCTTGTGGAACTATTGGCCCTTTTGATATGCCTATAGCAAATCACCATTAATCGAATGCATTTTCTAAATAGCTTTCTAATCGTGTTATATTTGTCTGGTTTCCTAGATGGCCCTGAGAGTGTCGTAATGACGAATCTCCCTGGTAGTGCATTCCAGAAGAAAGGTTCCAATCTGACACTGTCGTGCTCAGTTGTGTCAAGTCCTGCCACTGAGCTGAAGTGGTTGTTTAATGGAGCTGTACTGCCCCAGAAAGAAGCTACGCTGACTCTCACAAACCTGGTAGAGAACCAGAGTGGCAACTACAGTTGTTTGGCCTACAACAGCAAGACCAAGCGCAGTGCCGTTTCCCAGGTTGCCAACATATCCGTCATAGGTGAGTCTAAATACACGTGCATTACTCCTCATGAATAATAAGTTCATTCCTAATTCATATTCGGTTAAGTGTGAGCTTGGTAATGTGAGAGTACAGGCGCAGTGAAGAACAAAGTTTCCAAAATCTGGTACAACACATTTATTTGGGTTAAATTTAACTCTGAAGACAAAATTCCCTGTGGTTGTGGTTCACACCTACAATGATTTTAAAATATTTGATACTGTGCTGTTGGGTCTAAACGTTGAGTAACGTACAACAACATCGAGTCTGTTCTTGTGGTACAGTGATACAGTGTAAGTTAATTAGACATGTTTCCACAAGCAAATAAAGCCTGAAAAAAAATCCTAGTATGGTTACAAAACTGCCGAGCTGCCAGGCAACCGTAAATGTCTTGATGATGAAATAATTACTGAGTGCTTTGTGATATTGTATTTCTTTTGTTAAGCTTCTCACTGGTTTAGCAAGCATTTTGCTGTGAAATTAATGCTTCATTATCATATTAGGCTCAGTTTGCTGGCTTTGAACTCAATTAACAAATTATCTTTTTATGAAAAGACTTTTTTTCATGCAAATATTACAAATGGATCTACAAATGTAATATAAATAAATTGAATGCAGGAAATAGCATTTTCATGCTTTCATTCAAGCCATGATCAAGACTGGAGTACAGATTGGGTGGCAGGGGGAAACAGATGGTTGATTCAGGCCGTAGATTTGACCAGAAAGAGCCGCTGAGGTGTTTAGTGATTGATGAAACTCAGCAATGACAGAGTTGCCGTTGCGAGGAAGCATATCAGCGTGACGATCAGTACACACGCAGGAGTGTTTGTTGAAGCAGCCTGACGTAGGTGGACGGATGTGTAGATTCTTTATGCTGTCTGTTTTGAGAAACAGTCTTTTTACACAGTTTGTAAACATTGCAAAACTATTTTCGATAAATTGTATGTTTTTAGAAACAGATAAAAATGAAATTCCAAGCCTTGGATGTAAACATTACAAACACACTCCGGTAATTTGGCCCTGGCTGCCGTGTCAGTCTCATGTCGGCAGTTTGCCCTCGGCAAATTACAGGCTTTGTAAAGCACTGTGACTCGCTAAGGGTGCAGGTATCGATGTGTGAAAGCAATCAGTGCCTTGAGGTGAGCAGCAACATACACATCCATAGAAAGACGACGTCACCAGTGGTTACAGAAAGGTGTACAACCACCACTAAGCTCAGAGATTTTGGGAATTGATCGATCTGTGCTCCACTTAGAAAAGGAACTGTTTGAAAAGCTGTACAGAACAGGGAAAATATTTCTAATTAGAAATTGAAATGCGAAGGCAGTAAAGCAGTAAAAAACTTTTTTAAAGTTCTGAGCAGTACTTTACATCCATACACCCCTTTCTTAACAAATACATTTAATACAGATACACACCTGTGCCTTGTCTTTTTCTTAAAGGGCTACTCATCCAAAAAGCACCTGCAGTTAATAACACGGGTGTGGACAACATGATTTAGAGGTTTACTCTGTCTCAGCCACGCTGATGCTCTGATGTAGGCTGATTTTAAGAGTAAAGTGGTGAACCATGACCACAGGGCCATAAATGTCAAAGCTTACAGAAAAATAACCAAGTGTCAATCAGTGATGGCAAATGTGGCTTGTGTTGCAGTGTTAAAATGAAGTGAAAGAAATGTCAGGTCAGTTGGGCTTCTGCTTTCACGCACATTATTTCCAAGAGGATTGAAAGACCAACTCTTTGAAATTAAAACAGGAGTGGTTGAACTGTCATTTCCTAAGTATGCTGATGATGATTTAGGTGTTAAAAGCTTACTGGAGAGTCTAGGTGAGCTTGCAAGAATGACCAACAGTTCATGTTAAAGACAGGAGAAGTGAGATCATCCATGTAGCAGTGAGCAAGCATTCTGGGAATGTTGCTCAATAGGTGCAGTTCCGGAGCAAGTTGAGTCATCCGATCTCATTCACAGCGAAACATTCCTCTTTAATGACTGAGATAAAGAAAGAGAGAAAGAGCGATAAGAGATTGAGGCAGGAGAGCATGTTTGGGTCTGTGCTTCACTGGAGTGCGTGTGAGGGATTAGCACTGTGGTCACAAGTGATAGGTTTAAATATAAGCTGAGAGGAACAACGCAATCTGGAATATGCCTCTTCTAACACACTCAGCTTGTGCAGTTAGCAGTTCAATTAATCAGTTCAGTGAGGTGAATCAGACCTTTTCTAAATGGTAGAATCATCTTATATGGAGTCTGCTTCAGTCAATGTCATAGTAGTTCTGCAGCTCAGAACTACCTAATATTATATATATATATATATATATACATGCTGGGCCACGTTTATTTTTGAAGTACTGCTAAATGGACAAAAGTGAAAGATTTTGAGCAGGAAAATGACTTAATTGTGCTAGATGCCCGATCTCCTGTACTGGAATTGGACACACCTGCTGTGTTCACTTTTGCCCAGCATTTGTTTAATAGACTGCTCTGTTTTATCTTGTTCTGTTTAACAGAATCCATCTCTGGCACCAACGTAACAGCCTCATCTTCAGTGCTCATTGCTGGCAACAGCACGGTCAACCTGACCTGCATAGCCAGTGGGGGCAAGGCAGACAGAGTGGAATGGTTTAAAGAAGACAAACCTCTGGCTGACACTGATCGCATCACCTTCACCACTGAGAAGAACACCATAACTATCGTGACAGTGCAGAAAGAGGATGCTGGAGTGTACAGGTGCAAGCTCACCAACAAAGTGAACAGTGACACTAGCAGATACAGGATGGAAATTGCCTGTGAGTCGTGTGTGTGTGTGTGTGAGTGTGTGTGTGTGTGTGTGTGTCTGTGTTGGTTTGTTTCCTCTGGTTTTTTTCTTTTCTTCTCTTTCGGATGTGGTAGTGGTATGTCGTAAATGTATACATTCATTCACTTTAATTCACTGGTGATGGGGGGGCGGGGTGGTGGGCAGCAAGAAGTTAAATACTTTTCCCCAACATTTTATTACCACTGCTCAAGTACGAGCATTCAAGTATGAACATTCATTTAATTATAACTCCTGTCATTTTTTAAATTATTTAAAGTTGTGTTTGTCATTTTGGACAGTTTTAATGTGGCGTTGCACAGATGAATAGTAGCATCCTAGAGTCAGTAGCATCATTTAAAATAATAACATTGTTATTATCATATCGTTCATTTCACTACTTTAATTGTACCCAGCAGTGTAAAGCATCTCTAACCTTGCTATATTGGTCTCCCTCCTTTGTGATACCAGACGGGCCAGAGAAGGCGAAAATAAATGGCCCAACGAAAGTGGAAGTGGGTGCCGAATCCGTGGTGATGAAATGTGAAGTCGCCTCTTTTCCTCCCGCCACCCGTGTCTGGAAGCTCAACGGCACACTCTTGGATAGCAGTTCGGCTGAATTAAAGATTGAGAAACCTGACTACAAAAATGCGGGCACCTACACCTGCGAGGCACGCAACTCTGTCACAGGACTCACCCAGACAGCCACCCACAGTCTCATCGTGAAGGGTAAGGCCAGCACACTAACAGTCCAGAATTGAGCTGTTTCTTCTTCTGTAGCACATTGGTATTGGAGTACAACCTTTTTGTGATTTTCCTGATCTAACGCACCTGATTTAGATGATCATTTATTTACTTAGTCCAAATGTGTGTGTTGGAGCCAAAAGAACACTGAAATCAGTTTTTGCTTCATCATTTGTGTCAGGAATGGGCTTTTCCATTTGGCAACAGCGTCTTTCAGCACATTCGCCAGTTTTCCTTTTGTCTGTGCGAGAAACTGGCTGTGGTTTTGTTCATTTCCAGTATTTTCAGTCTTTCCCATGTAATATGCTGTTACCCTAACGGACCTCCCTTTTACTTATCAAACCATGGAAAAGTAAATACAGTAACCCCCTGCTTTGTTTTGGTTAATCAATTGCCTAAAAATGCTTATTTTTATAGTATAAACCCTAAATATGTCCCCAGAACCCTTTAATTTCATTTTAAACCTAGTTTAATGCATTACCCTTAAAGAAAATATGAAGGTAAACCCATATTCACCTCTTTTAATTTAATTTACAGTAATTAATTACAGGGCTTTAAGAAGGACAAATTGAAAAACAATTGAAACACAATCCATTTTGGGGATTCTGGTCGGCAGTTGCCACAGATGATTCAAACAGCGGGGAGGTGAGGGGTTACTGTATGTTTTCTGTATTTTGGCCACCCCATTAAGGGTCTTACTCAGAAAGTAGTGATATCATGACATAAACACAACAAACTTTGTTCATAAAATCTGCCTGAATACGCTGGACATGTTACAGTATATCTGTATATATGTGAAGATATAGGGAAACATACATACTTTAGTGTCAAACTGACTCCCTCTTGTTCTGCAGGGCTGGGGGAGCTGAATGATCAGCTGTCTGATGGAGCGATAGCTGCCATCGTCATAGCGGTTCTCCTGGTTGTGGCAATCATCATTGCTGTCATTGTCCGCAAAAGACGGAAGAATAGCGAGTGAGTATCATTTTCCCAGTCTCCTCTTCTTCTCTCCCTCTCCCGGAGATTTACAGTGCTGGAGTGAATTTCTCTCCTTCCCCTAAATGCCCCCAGCCTCATTCCTCTCATTTTCCGGCATCCCAGAACATGTGATTAGAGATTCCAGTCAGTTGGAATGTACAAACACATCCCTGACACTCCTCTAACATAGAATATTTTCTCACTCAGTGGTGGATAGTTTTCTAACCTGATTACATTACATCGGATCTACTGGTGTGTTCATTCCAAACTTACCACAGACAGTGTTATGCAGACCATTGCATTGCAGGGATCTCTACTGTATGAAAACACAGGATATAGATGGGAAATCCATTTATATTTGAGAAGGGATGAGCATTATAATGTATAGTCAGTACCAGCAATCTTCAATATCTACTAGGGCATTAAGAGAAAAGCCGATTTGTTCACGCGATTTGTCAGAGGTACAAGTTGACAACCCTTGAGAGAAGACGAGAAGTTGTGTGTTTTTTTCCTCCAGCACACGCTGACATGCGTTCCTTGGTTTAACCAATTTTTATAGTCACTTTATAAAAAGGCCAGTAACTTTGGTGCATGGGGATGTGATCTAAACACAAGACCACAACAAGACGACAGACATGGTAGCAGAGGCAGTAGGTGACAGACGCACATCACATATATGGAAATACTCTAGACCACACTAACAGCACAGTCACATGCAAAATCTGCAAGTCAGCATTAAAGTACTGGCATTCTGCGCAGCCTTCTGAAATGGCTTCCGCTTGCTCACATGGGTGATGCTAGCAGTGCAGGGAGTCGTCCAGTCCAGAGGAGCAGAGCAGCATTACAGAAAAGCCTCTGACTGATAAGAAAAAATAGCAGATTACTTATCTTCCTATAAATGCCAGCTTTGAAGATGTGAGGCCTTTGGCTGCAGTACAAGCCGATGGCCAGTGTTACAAGCTGGTGCATTTTGTTTTGCCATTCACCAGCAGTCCATGCACATTGGAATTCTTGTGCAAAGCTCTCTGAGTCAAGTTACAAAAGACAAAATAATAAAGCAGAGAATAGAGCAATCTACTAATAGTATATACTATATAAAATACACTGTGCAAAGAGGGTGGTAATATCTACACAAGGATTTTTTTTTAATACAAGTACTCGCCAATGGGAATCCAAATAGCACTGCAGGTATTGCACACTTTTAGAATATTGCACCTGATATTGCACCTGTTTCACAAATATCAGAAAAGCAAAACACGTCATATATCATGTTATGCCTACATTACCCTTATTATTGTGTGTACACCTCTTTATCCAACCATTCATATTTGTATAAGCACCACTGTTTTAGAAATGCCTGCCACTGTCGACCATCATGCATTTTGATGTGTTACTGAAGACCCTTTTATGCAGTACTGTATCATTGCGGGAAGCAGGATGGTGTACCTTTGCTATGTGAAAAATGTGTGTGGCTTTAAATGATAAAGTCCTGGTTAAAAATCACTGTGCTTATCTGGTTATACAGTCCTTTTAGAGGGAAGTAGAAAATAGTTGCTTGTTTTGACGAACACCTCCTAACAGGCTGAGATCACAATTATTATACATTTTAAAGGCTAAACTAGAAGAGACATTGCTTAAGAAACCTTACATGATAGTATGTAATATGAGTAAGTGGTACTGAGACGAAAGTGGAGATTATGTCCAATTTTGATATTGTGATATGAAAGAAAAGCAAGTAATACTCTCTGTCCTTCTGAATGACTCAAGTCTATCTCATCGTCTGCATTGCTTGCCTTTTTGCAAGGGTAATCTGGCAATTTTTGGAGTAAATGACTCTTTAATGGGTGAGGTTTGTGGTCGGAGATTCCACTCTCTCTTGCCTGCTCTTCCCTTAACCTCCCTTATCCTGTCCCTTAACCAAACACTGAATGTGGAGGCGGAATGTCAAGCTGAGCGGCAGTTAAAGACGTACAGTGTGGGTTCACTGGAGGCCAGACATACTTGGCCAACACGTTTTTCTGAAACTCATCTGTCTTCATCGGTCACTGAATGCAGACTCTTGCTCAAATATGTCACCTGTCTAACCAGACATTGACCTTGATGGTTCTGAGCAGATAGACTGAGAAGTGAGCGAGACGTTGCCTGATTTTTAAAGTACTATGAGCCAACAACAGTAACACAGGCGTGTCGTTTGATTTAATATATATAGCAGATTTTCGAATACAAATATCCACATAGCAGCCACGGCTAGACCCCTGATGAGCAAGCCAGGTGTTTCAGTACCAGGAAAACTCCTCAAGGCATGAAGAAGAGACAGTGAGAGGCAATAGTTGCTGATGGATATTTTTTTGGAATTTAGACAGTTTGAAAAAGGTTGCAGTTACTTCTAATGAAGCCTTTTCATCTTCACTAAGTCTAAAATGTTGCTTTTTTGCATCAAATCCACTACATTGCAAAGTTGAAGTAACGCATTAACTGTGGAAGCAGTAAGAAGATTCCCAATCTCCTTTACTATTGTTACATGCAGTGCATAAAGAAACCAAGGCATTCATTCAGACCTCATGTAAAGAAGGCCATTTTATTTATACAGCAATCCATCTGTGCATACATTAAATACAGTGGATGCTCAGAGCTCCTCTCAGTGCGAAGACAGAAGTGCATTCGCCACAGATTATGATGTTGCACCTGCCTGTGTGGGCTGGAGTGTAATCCTGTGTGGGACCCTTTAATTTGTTTGGGTTTGTGGTCATGGGGTGAACGTGGTTATTGTTAGTTGTCGTGTGGATATACCTTGAGTGTAAAGGCTTATAGGTCCATATGTCTTAGATGAAGCATCATTTGTTGTGTGTAATCAGTTACATTGTAATTATTGTTATGTACAATGTCTTGAGAAATGTTCTTTTAGATTCTTTAAACATTTTTTATTTAATGTAAGAATTACCTGGGACTTAAGTCTGAAGTGTACACATTCACCTTCATTCCTAGCTCGAGATCTATACAATTTTGATTGATAGTTTGTTTTCACTTCATTTAGAAATGCTGCAGATAGTATTTAAAGAAGTCCAGGGATGCAGCCTCAGTTTTATGGCTGATTTCTTATAGGTCATTTATATTAGCTTTACCTGCCTCGTGATATTTGATAGAAATATCAAAGACTCTGAAATTATTTTATTTGACATATATGCTCAGTTAATGTTCTAGTTACGCATTTGGTTTTTATTTTTAGCATTTAGTGCATGTTTCCATACACAGCTAGAGGAAGTATGCAGACCAGGTTTTGTAGATGTTTGCTTGATCTCAAACCAGCATGACCCGCACTCTTGCTTTAACTCTGTCCACAAACATGCGATCCCCATCACGATCTACTGCAAATCCAGAAATGATTTGCTTCATGTCTCAAATTTTGACATGAAAACATTTGCTGTGTCATGACAGTTAGTGCAGCTCTCAAGACGAAAGTCTTATTTGTTCTGAAAGGACTCAATGGCGCTGAAAAGAAACAGTAAAAAAGGAGAATCTACTGAAGAGAGGAGGGTGGGGGGTGGAATACCAATGGAATGTCACTCATGTCGACACAAGTCCATGCAAAGCCTCTTTCTATTCATTCTCACCTGTGAAGCTATTCTCTCTCAACTTGTTTCAGTTTTACCTCTAGTTTATCTCTATTTGCACTTCTTATCTTTGCCTGCTTATCTGAAAAGCAGAAAACCAGAACAGAATCCTGGCTTTTTGTTTTAATGTTGCTTTTCGGTGATAAAGTCTACAAAAGCAGAGGCAAATTCACTGATGAAACAATCCCTTTTTTAAAAATAGCAGTCAGTTTCCTCAGAAATCAGTACCATTTTCTGATTCTGATTCTGAAATGAAAACATGTCATTCTGATTGTTAGCTGAAATGCTCTGGATCATGATGTATCTTTTTAACTTGCTTCTTGTTTTGTTTTTTTCTTCAGTATTCCATCACCATATTAATCCTCAGGGAGATGTGAGACGGTAAGTCTGTCTTTAATGAATAAATGTGTGAAACGAGGCTAAGTTGTTTTTGTATTGTACTTTGGCCGCAGGAGCAAGTAATGCTAAATTTAGTTGTAACAGCTAATTAGCTTTTTATTGTTTTTCTTCTTTGAGGATATATTTTAGGATATATTTTACTGTTTGTGACTTCTTGCACATTGCTTCTGAAAAAGGACCGCCACTGTGGAGCCAACAAAACCTCAGGGTTCTCTGCTAGTTTAGCTCCTAGCCATTTTTACATAGGCTTTTGAATAAGCAGAAATCTTCTGTTGTCTGTTACAGTGGATTCTGTTGAAGCCAGTTTTCTAGGGTGTGGTGGAACTGAGCTAACCTAAAGCTAACACTAGGCTACCTATCTTTGAGTATTTCAGAGGTGTAATAGCGGAACAGGTTGTCTTGACTCAGCCTCTGAGGCATGTGAATGGCATTGTCCCGAGCCTTAAATTAAAACGTGCCTTGCGTGACAGATGTTGTCACCCACTCCAACACTATGCCTGAGTAATGGGACAAATAACAAAGTACACAGCAACAGAAAATCTGTCATTCGCCCTTTGTGTGTTGCAACCACATATTTGTCGGACTGAATGTTTTCACACAAAACTGCCAAACATGTTCGCATGTTGCATAAGTTCATACATTGTTTTGACAAGTGTCCAAATTTGCTGGAATGCATAAGCATGCTAAGTGGCAAGTTTGGCAAGTTTAAATATACATTTTACAAATAAAATGCTCTTGTGTGGTCTACCTTGTATATTCCCATATTATAATTGTTGTATGAATGCATGTGTGTGTGTGTGTGTGTGT
>JBBIGB010015509.1:0-19005 GCA_037577075.1 Alestopetersius hilgendorfi
ACACACACACACACACACACACACACACACACACACACACACACACACACACACACACACACACACACATGCATTTAAATCAAAGCAAAGAAGTAAAGCACAGGCCTAAAGGAAGAAAGCAAAGAGACATACTTAAAAAATTTAAAAACAAGTGAAAGAAAAAAAGAGCGTTAAGGAAAAACCCTTCGGGGTACATTTGTTTGTTTGGGTTTTTTTTGGCATGTCTTGTGCTAAGCGCTGACACTTTGTGTTTTTACCAACTAAATTATTGAATAACACTTTCTGTTGTTAGTTTTCGTGCAAGCAGCAAGCAAAAAGTGAGACTGTGGCACCTTTGGGATGTAATCTGTGGCTTCATCTGATTGAGCATCGCTGGTCTTTGTTCCATAACAAAGGAGATCATTACAACAGTGGAACTAACAATTCATCACATGCTTTAGTTTAAATGCTGTGGCATTTGATCTTCTTTGTGTAAGAAGGACGGTTTTAATTGCAAAATCAACACACTCTCCAAACCATAAGCCTGCCGCCCTCTCTCTCTCTCTCACTCTGGAGTAAAGCTGACCTTTAAAGACATCTTGGCCTGAACTGTAGTCACAGTTAAAGAAAAGAATAAAATGGGATACAGTCTCAACAACAGAAACACATTGATAGATATACAGTATTGATGACCCCACCTGAATGAAGCCAGGATTGATTTCCTTGCTGATTATGCATGCATTCACTATTATAATCAATCACTTGCTGTTGATTTAAAAATGTAAACCTCCTGTGTGAGAATCCCTAGCTGGTAAAGTAATATTTTTAGTTACCTCGACTTTAAAATCTAATATTTTGGAGTTCCATGCAACACTTTTGGCCTGAGCTGAAGTGTAATTTCTCATCCAGGAACATCCTCATGCTCCCTAATGCTCTTGTGACTGAAAGAAATCAAATGCTCACGGCAATGTTCCAACATCTAATGTAAGACCCTTTCCAGATCATCCCCAGTTAGTGCAGAAATGTCGTATGAGCAGATGTCTGCAATTTTTTAATCGAATCTTTTGAATTGTTTTACGAAATGTCACTGTGCTCTTTACGGAAGTTCTTGGTTGTTTTAGGGGCAACTTATAATGATATTTCATGGTAGATTAATTGCTCATTAACATTTGATTATCAATTATATTCAATGAAAAAATGAGGTAGTGCATTAACAGGGTTTTATGACAGTGAGGGATGTTGAAGAAGTGATTTTCCAGGAATTACTGTCCACTGGTGAATCAGTGTGGATGCGCCGGAGTGTTGGTATTTCACATTAACCCCTAAATGACCCCTTTCACATCCTGCTCAGCAATTCCCCTGTGGCAATGATTTGCCAGGTTTCTGTGTACTGAACACACACATTGAATGTGTCATAGCCTACATTTGTGGGTAAAAGTCACAAAGCCATCTGACTGCAACTCTAATACTGATTTTGATGTCTGATCACACAAGCAGTATATAAGCAGTAGAATAAAATATACTAAGTATATATATATGCGGAAGTGTGGAATAGAGTAACAGTGATATTTTTTTTTCGCGCGATAACAATCGTTAACGGCCCAGCACTAATATATATATATATATATATTATGATGTCTAATCTGATGTGATTATGATGTCCGTAATTTTTTGCTTTTGTGACGCCCGGGCCTGGTCCGCCACATCCGCTCATCCTCGTGCTGGGTTGCTAAATACCGCCCTAACATAAACCCTGCACAAGGACAAGGGGGTGTGGCAGACGAGGCCCAAACATCACTGCTTTTTCGTGGTGATAAATAAATGTTCGTATATTGGTGTTAAATTAGACAAAAATATAATTTAATAATGTTTTTACATAAAAATTAATGTAAATTCAGCTACATTTACCTATAGCAATAACTATAAATGTTTTGGTATAATTTCAACGAAAGTGTGTCTTGGGACGGTAAAATACAGCTGAACTCAGGCGGAAGGTTTAAAATTAGCCAATCCGAAAACGCTATTTATTTCTCCTTGCTGCTTGGAGCGTTTGGAGTGTTCTCGTGTTTTTCATTTCATTCTTCTTAAAGCCCTGGATTTTTATTACTGCAAATTAAATGGATTTATTTCTGTATTTAACTGCTAATGAAAAATACAGCACATACCAAAGAAAATGCATGTGCATGAATTACAGTACAGTCTATACAGAGGTAATATCCGTATTTACACTCTAGCACTGCTGGAGTTCAGTGTAAACTATACAGTATGGATACGGGTTTATCTTTCCCTTTTTTATTTAAGGCTAATGAGTTTAAAATGAAATTAAAGGGTTTTGGGAGCATATTTGTGGAAATATTTACAGTTTACACTATTTAGGGTTTATACTTCCACAACACAACAACCTGGGTGCTCTTAGAACACAACCCCTCATGAAAAGCAATATATATACATACATAGAAAATGCATGGGTGGTCTGTAGCTGTAATGAGGCCTCCCATTAAACACTGACTTCAAACTGTGTGTCTGTGTCCCGTCCTTTGAAATTGTCTGAACTGCCTGGCCATCTGTCACTGAGTCCCTTTTAAACCTTGCCATGCTCCCTACGTTGAGCCAACAACCGAGGCCTGCCCTCAAAGGACATCTCCAAAGCTCCATATAAAGCTGTCCATATCAGCCTCCAGAATCAAAATACAGTAATCCCTCGCTTTTCGTCGGGGTTATGTTCCAACAGCACCTGCGTATAGTGAAAAAAACGCATGTGTTTTGGTAAAAAAAAGAAAAGCCTAAAAATGCCTATTTTTATAGTGTAAACACTAAATCTGCCCCCAAACACTTTAATGTCATTTTAAACTCAGTTTAATGCATTACCCTTAACAAAAATGTAAAGGTAAGCCCGTAGTTGTCTCCTGGAGATCTACCGAACTGTTGAGTTTGAGGTGTCTGAGTGCTTTCCCAGCCGAGATATGCAACTCGGTAGGTCGTGGGACAAAAGTATTGGGACACTGTGGCGAGATGAACGGGTCCCCTTGTGTGAAAACATCCAGAAAAATATATTTATTACCACAAAAAAGCAAAAGAACGCAGATGATATTTGCAGTTTCCGCGTTATTGTGTGGATTTCTGCGTAAAACTATGAGTTCGGTTCTCCAAGAAAATATACGTGTGACTGAATCCGCAACTCCTGATCTGCGTAAACCTGGAGGATTACTGTATCACTGAAGTACCAGATGATGTTATGAAAGATACATTCAGTTCATTCTGATTCTTTTCTTATAAGCGAGTCTTACATGACCATTGAGCCAATAACTGTGATCATTTCTTTAACCAGCAATCTTTTCTGTGAAAAAGAGATGTCTGTATCTACCACAGAAACCTTTCAGATAAAAGTGCACCAACAACATTTTTATGAAATGCCTTTTACATTGTCTAAATATTTCTTGAGAAATTGACCAATTCAATTTGAAAATACCTGGAATAAAATGTTGAGAAACAAAATGTTGACTGAACAATATTCATCAGACCACCCCACACTCTTCCACTGCTCCATGGTAAAGTTTCAGCACTCTGACTGGTCTGTGGCAAAGTAGCACCATCTTAGCAGTGTGTTCTCACACCTTTTTATTACATTTTCAGTTCATGCTATAATAGCTCTCCTGTGGGCTCAGACCCGATGGACTCAGTTTGCATTTTGCACCCATGACCCATGGGTTCAAGATTTAAGATTCAGGATTATTGAACCGATACACCAGTTATCCCTTCATGGACCAGTTGTGTCTTCATGGATAGATAGTTACCACTGCAAACACTAGCTATGACCTGTCCCTGTTGCCTAGCCATCACTAGTTGACCCTTTTCAGAGTCATTCAAATTCTTACGCTTGCCCATTTTTCCAACATCAACTTCACTTCCAACTGATTGTTCACTCGCTGCCTAATATATACTTGGACTCAAATCGGTCTTGGCCACCAATGGAAAATAAATCATCCCGCTGTCCATGGCATTCATGCTTACTGAATAATCAGTGTCCTCAACTGGAATGGGTCGAGTCGCATTTCACACTCAAGTAATTACTGGGGAAATCCCTCAGGAGTTGGCTGATGTTGTGGGTGTAGACCCAAGGGATCTAAAAGAACAAATATGTAGTCCTTCACATCTGCTGCAATGGCTGTAGTAATGTGTAGTACTTTAAGAGGTGGGGGTGGGGGTTATCATTGATTTATCTGTGGATATGCACTGTCTGAAGCGTCTTGCTCTATTTATCTGTGATAATGTGACAACGCTCGGACAGACCTAACATGTATAGATTTTTCTTAATAGGCTGCTGTGGAGAATCTTCACATCACTGAATACGTCGATAGGTCATGTGTATTCTTCATTAAGGGTGCAGCCATTCAGAGTGCACTGTTCAGTAGCGGTGCGCCCTACAGCTGGAATTCATGTTCAGGTGCCATGTGCTGTCAAGCTGTACAACATGCCATCTATGGATAGAGGTCCCCAAGGACATAAATGACTGTATCTCCACTGGGATGGAAGTACATATCCCTTTTCTCATTCTTCTTTATGCAATGTACCAGCCAATCAAGCATTCACATGGTCACATGGTGAAACTGACTGCTTAGCATTCTCCTGAAGTGCTCCTCGGAGGAACTGGAGCTTCCATCTGTCATCTTGTGTGATTGCGCTATTATAGTATCAGTGTAATGTCACAATCTCTGGACCTCACTCCCACTGGGGATTTTTCAACCTTCGTTTATTAAGGTTTTGGCACCATTTCAAACTCATCTTTGTATTTTATGATTATTTAATGATGACGGGGTCAATACAAATGGTCCAAATATAGTTAGTAATCAATAAAATCTCATTACATTAGAGTACATAGTGTAGTAATGAACACAGCTGAAATAGGATTAGAAATTCTAAACACTGTTTAATTTTGCTTGCTGGCCTCCTGCTGGTTGAATACCTATGCTATTTTCAACTAATAATGCCACCAGAGTGTTCACGCCCATGTTAAACTTCAGCTTTCTGCATGCTTATGCTGTCAAGATGAACGTAGCATGGCTGTGCTTTGAACTATTGTTGTTACTGAATGCTGTGTGAACTGAACAAGCATTCACAATGGTAGTTTTTGACAGATGTCTATACATGTTCAGCTTAAGCAGATTACAATCTTTTTACAATGTTCAGAAATGAACATGGAAATATTTCTCCTATACAAAGGGGTAAAAGGGCTCTTTCGCATGAGAAATTCAGTTTCCTGGCACATTTCTCTTTCAACAGCCAAAGTATGTTGCTATTAGGATAACTGATTATATATATACATATATATTCCAAAATACAGGGTGCAATAGTCCTGGACCATGGTCTTATATCTTCAGCGGGTGGCAACATTTGTTTGGTTTCTCTTGCCTTTTAGATTGTATCAGGGTCCCAGACGCACTGAGAGATCTTCCAAACAGGTGTATGAGCAGGTGCCCAAAGACAAAGCATTTATTGTCAGACAAGACAAACAGAGGCTCGCGATAAAACAGGATGTCATGACGACCAGGCTGTTTGTTGGGTTTCTCTAGAGAATTTGCTGTCTGTCAGGGACAATGGTGTTGTTGTGCAGCTGGGAAGGCTACACGAACTTGTCTGGCTTGACACAGTGCTCATCAAGCATCAGGCAGCACGTGGGATGTGTCCCACCTAGAAGACTTTATCATCACATAAAATTCCACATTGCTTTTTTGCTCATCAGTGTTAGATTAGGAAAGTGTCAAAACAGAATTAGCTCTCATAGTAATACCTCATAGTTCATAGCTCATAAAAGACAGTCTTAGAAATGAAAGACAATCCTGAAGAACCAAAGGAACATTCCAATAATTGATCATCTAAAAGTGTACAAATTTAAGCTTTCTCCTGGAACTGTACAAGACCTATTAAGAAATCATTAATTTTAGCATGTATGTGGCCATGGCAGTCCCTAATAACACTTTGTTACATGCTTCCTAAACCTAATGACCATATTCTAAGCTGTTTTGCACACTGTACATTTCAGAAAACATCAGACAAAGTCTCAAGTAATGTTTCATGGTTTTCACTTAATAAAAGAAAGCTGCTTTTAGATATGTGTGACTTAAAACAACCATAATTATATATTAAATATATTTACTTTTTATACTTCTTTTAAGAATTCAAGGATATGTGCAATGCATCCCATAGCGTCTTGTTAATTTTAATAACATTTAATATAATATTTAAGTACTTTCCCTACAACGAAGGCTAAAGCCAGTGGTGTACTAAAAACAGTATTTGTCCATCACATTGAATGGCATTTCTTTAGCTTTGATTCCCACATCCAGCAGGGCATATTTGGCCTCTTAATAAAACATCAAGACCTCCGGTACATCCCTGACAAGACTGCCACCCTCTTTAACATGTTTCAGCTTTAACGTCTGCATTTCTAAAAAAACAAATCAATATTTACACGTCAGTCAGCGTAATATACATAGTGATCTGTTGCTGGTAAGTAAAAAGCCGGAGAGTACTTACAAAGGGTTGGTTGTGAGCTGTTATAATGAGAACACAGTGGTGAACAAAAGCAGCACTTTTCAAGTCTAAATGAGAAGCAGGTGTGCGCTTGAATACCCATAAAACAGGTACAGTAATGAGAATTTGGATTTTATGGTGGTACTGTTCTGGGATGGCACTGACTGTGTTAAGTGAGAATTAGATATATTCATGCTTATGGCAGATGTTTGTTTTAACGACATATATGTTTGCTAAGCAGCTTGGAATCTAAGCGTATAGCTCCAAATGTACTTCCTGTGTTTGGCTACCACTTCATTAACACAATCAAAATGAATTAAAGGTTAAAACTCATTTGGGCAATACAAAGTTTGGCTTGGTTTGAACACCTGGCTGCAGTGTTTATATTATCACACACTTGCATTACACAGTCCTGTAGAATTTGCCACTTATGGTTATGTAGCTTCACTCAGAGATGACATGGATGGTTCTGGTTCTAAAGTCTGAATGGGTGAGTCACATTTAAAGTCACATATGACCATGCATACGGACAGTATTCTATATTAATACACCCAGTTATTAAATAACATTATAATATTAGTATTGTCTATTTTGTTATTTCACCACAATACCATACCATTAACCCTCTGAGTACCAATTTAAACTTTTTTCCTGAAACTGCACAATAAAGCAACGAACTATGAAGGAATCATTAAGTGTGTATTTGGCCATGATAGTCTCTATTAACACCTAATGAGATGTTTCCTAAACCTAATTACCACATTCTAAGTAGTTTTACGCACTGTAAATTCCAATAAGATAATATGATGACAATGCATGTATAATAAATGCACTCCTGCATTAAACAGCTTCATTTTACTCTAACATTCTTGTAAAATAACATTTACACAGTATGCCTTGGTCACCTTATGAGAACTTCTACATTAAAATGTTCCATCTACTGGAGACAAAAGGGAAAGGAGTAAAATAGTGGACCCACAGCTATGCCCAGGCATTTTTACAGCACCTCTAAGGCCAACTGGGGATATTAACCAGTAATTCTGAGAGGCTGGGCTGTGCGCAGAGTAGATGGGCATGAACATAATGATTGAGAGCCCTGCGAATGAACTCTGAATGAGGTTCTTCCTGCTGTACTTTTTGATTATTCTCGTTCTTCTCTTTGCTTGCACACCGTTGTCCTGTTCCAGCTCTTTTCTTCTGGCTGCAATGGTTGTGCAGTGAGAACAGTAGCTGTCCAGCCATTCATGGTGACAACAAAGACGCAGTGTTCTATTAGGAGCGGGCCTACAGCGGCGGGAGCAATGCTATCAGTCACAGAGTGGGGTTTATCTGCCGTATATCTCAATAAGATGTTAGCAAAAGAAAAGCTGAATAGATGGTGAATTGCGGCTAAAGCAGTGATGAGTGATGAAAAAAAAGGAAGGGACCGAAAGCCAAGGTCGAGTCATTTATAAAAGAAGTTATTTGGAAGAAGCTAAACAGTCTATTTTTCCATTAATGTTCCAACAGGAAAAGCAAAGTTGTGCTTCTTCTATGAACTGATACCAGAAGACAAAGGAGCTCTGAAACCGTTTCTATGTTGCTTGTATTTTAATGCCATGTTAATAATATGCAATTCTCTGTTAATAGCATTTACAACAAAAGAAATGTAAAATATGTAAACCAGAATACAGTCTATATATAATGCAGACTACTTCAATAGGATATGTAACTGAATATGTGATGAATTGTGTAAACGATCACATGCACATTTATGTGATTGTTGCTTGGCAACCATAGCCTGATCATGTGTCAGATAGACAGACAAATAGTAAATAGTAAACACAGACTTAATATCGGAAGAGAACCTTTAGTGTCTTCAAGGCCCAATGATTTAAAGATGATAAAAATAAAAAAAAAACAGTTATCATTGTCATTCAAACATGTCAAGCTGTCAAATGACGCTCTTCAAAATGATGTGGAGGAACTTCATGACTCAGGGCACATGATTGGTGATATTGTGAGAATGAGAGGAATTTGGCCTGACAATATTATGACGAAACAAAACATATGTTTTGCGGTACTACTCTTAGTACATTATTAAATTGGGTTTGCTTCTTTGAAAACTGTCCTCTGACAAACGTTCTTCTCAGTATCTAACTATATACACATATGTATATAAGCAAGGCCTGTCACTGGTTAGGCCTTTAGCCACTGAAATGAAGGCCTAACTTGTAAGACTGACCATTCATACACATAGATGAGCCACTTTTAAAAGCTTTAAAGTTGTGAGAAATGTAAAAGTGTACCAGGCTATCACTAACAAGTTAGAATGGGGTTAGAACGATGAAGAATGCTGAGGGAAAAAAAAATCCATGGACTTGGTTTTGAGATGACGACTGGCCATACTCTGTGGGAGAGAAATGCACGATGCGTCAGAATACACAGACACAGAGATGCACTGGAAGATCAAAGCGTGCTGCAATTTCTGTGCTATTGCAGTGAAGTTATGTCCAGCACACTTTCCTCTATGCCTATAGAAAAGTGCCTTTGGTGAGTGTGTGCTGTTCAAAATGGATCACACACAACAGAACAAGTATATTTTGATTTTAAGAGGCTCGGACACATTTTGTGAGGGGTCTAGATCCATTTCTGTATATGAGCTGTAGCCTAACCAGTGGGTTTCTGTCAGATAGTAAAGAGCTGGAGTTTTATGCCAGGACTCTTTATTGAAGAAAAAGGATGATCAAAACTGTTCCTGTTTCTTGTTGTCAGGTAACATACAGCTAAAACCCAATAAAAGCACTAGTAGAAACTGCCATTACTGCAGGTGTGTCTTTTCCCGGATTTTCAACAATATTCTGATATTTATGGCCCAATCTAAAAGCCCTGTTCTGATAGTAATGAAGCAACACTGTTATTATAGTAACTTCCTGACACTATTAGAGCAACGGCACATTTCTAAAGGCTGACAAGAACATAAACAACAAGAATGGCTCTTCTATTACTTGTCGTTACTGTTATTATTACATAAGATGTGCAACTGTTTATGGCTTCATAGCTCAAGGCAGAAGTTTGTAAAGGAAACACGGCTCACCACCACCTCCATAAAGGAAAAACACCAGAGAGGTCATCCGTGCACACAGCTACCACGCCCGCAGTGTTGTGTGAGCTGCAGTATGTGCCAAGTCTACAAATAAGGCATCACCCACTCACTTTTCGTCAGTGCTGAAACAGAATTCGTTATCAGGAAATGCTTAGACTATGAATACAATATGAGGACCACTTGTAATTCATGAGTCTGCCTGACCTATAATTAAATAAAATACATTATAACCTACAGCCATGGAAAAAAATAAGAGACCACTTTTCCCTTTTTCTCTGTTCACTGTGTGTACAATTCACGGCAGTGTGAGTGTAAAATGCACAGGTTGCTATTCTTTTATGAACGATTGCAGTGTGAGCTGTGTAAAAATTAAAAAACACCTCCATATGTGTAGTAGTGTTTGAAGAGAAGCATTTCTATATGCTGTATATGTTGTATTCCAGCAGGTTCACTCCTGATTCAGTTTCTGATGGGATGAAACACAGTCACACACTCTGTTATGTAGTTTAAATGTGTTATGTTAACATTTCCAAGGTATAATACATTATTTATATGTAGTATTTTAAAATGTTTTCCTTTTTTGCTTGGAATTTTGAATCAAGTGTGATCAGTAGTGCATGAAACAATGATTATGTGCACATTTTACACAGACACACTCCCACAAATTAGAAAGGCAATAACTGGAAAAAAAAAAAAAAAAAGATCTCTTATTTTTTCATGCCTGTGAACTAGATTAGGTTTTAGCAATGGTTAAGCCTTTAGGCACTGAACTGAAAGCCTAAAGTGTCAGTCTGACCACTAATATACACGGATGGGAATTATCAGGTACATCGAGCTTGTGTCTAAGGTGTCACCCCCTTACTTTTTGTCAACGCTCATAATTCATAAATCCACCCACTGCAGCTCAGTAAGGGGGTCATAATTTAAAACCACCCATTATAATGTAGAAAAATCCCACGATGAATGTATTTCTAAAAATATCCAGAGGAATATAATCAGAGCTTTTACATTACATTACGAGTGATTAAGTTAAGAGTGATTACCCTTTTGGATAATCGTTTTTCCAAAAGTGATAATCAAAATTACAGTGTTTAAAGGGATGTGAAATATATGGTGACCAGGTGATTCAAACAGCACAATATGTGTCATATGTGTTTCACGGCGTGCCTAAATTTAACATTGTCGTAACTTGATTACAGTGAGGTTCTTCATATTCACATGACTTTATATTTGACCCCATGTAGATTGGAGTGTTTAATTGTCACAATGACAAAAGATCTTACATAAGCTTTTCTGAGTATATCATGTGTGTCATTAGGACTCCTAGAACACTGAACAACCCCATCACGTAAATAACAACAGCAACAACAATTAAAACCAGTGCATTTTGTTTCTGTGCCAGCAAGAATTCTTTCTGTAATACTTGCTGCCATTTGGGGTTCAATAGAAAACCAGTTCTTGTAACTGAAACATGAGTGTGAAAAAACATTTTTAAGATGTTTAAAAACCTCTACATAATTTAAAGGGTTCTTAGAAGTTTCCCTAACTTGGTAAAATAGTTTTACATTTTTTATACCTTCATGTTCTTCATGCTTATGCATCTCATTTACAAAACTGGTTCTTCTATGGCATCAATTAAAAGAACCCTTTGTGACAATTTGTTATCAAGTGTAGTTGCATAAACTGCATAGTAAGAAGTGGCTGCCTGGATATCAGTCCATTTTGACCCATATTTCTACCAGTTGCGTGATTTTTCATCCTGTTTATTCCTTGCAAACACTAAATATTATTATGAAGCATATTATCTGTCATAAAAATATATTCCAATATTGTGAAGATTTGCCATGCTGTCCAATTTTATATCAGCAATCCAAATAACTGGCCAAACCTTTCGCTCTTACAGAGCATCATGCCCTCCTTTTTAGCGGGACAAAAAAGAGTGCACAGTCATGCTCAACCAGAGGAGACTGACAAACGTAATTAAAACTAATAGCCCATTGTACTTTCCTATCCAGAGCTCTTCCCAGTAGTCTGCCTGCAAACCCCATCGTTTAAAGGAAGCTAATGCAGCCCTGAGTGAGTCAGACACCACAGCACAGTGGAATTATGTGGCTGTCCCGCATGTTGAAATAACACATCTCCATCCCCAGAAGCATGTATGGCTCCTGCAGGAGTCCCGCATGCACCGTGCATTCCACTGCTCTCATCCATCCTCCAGCAGTGACACTGGAGCAGATGGCGCGAGTCTCGAAAGCCCACCACGATGCACTCTGAGTAATGTTCCCTCATACCGCCCCTGATAATGGCCTTGCTTTGTCTTTCTGGGTGAGACATGCTAGAGGACCCATCTTTCGGGAGAATTTAGAGGCCAGGATTAGCGCAGATAACGTTCAGTAATGTGTTCGGGCTCGTGAGCCAGGTGCACAGCTCATTTGAGAGCTATGATGCATTTTTTTTTTTTTATAGCCAGTAATGTGCTGTGAAATGTGATGCAATGTCTAGCTGTAAATTACTAACTTTAAGGGAAGCCTATTAAAGCCTTGACACTTCAATATTTTCCATTAACATTACTTTATTCAAGAGATGTTAAAGAAAACAGTTTATTGTTTGTTTATTCATTTGTGCTTTTTACTTTTTTGTGATGGATTTGAATGCTTCGAATGACCATCATTCTTTAAAAAAGGTGGGGTTTGGACTAAAAGCATAAAAGAGCAACAATTGTTTTGCTAAAGAACCTTTTAACTGATGACCCATAAGAACCTTTTAACTGATCCATAGGTATAAAAGAACCATGCATGAAACTTCCTGCATGCTTTTATTTTCCAGTGTATCTGAGCCCGGTAACAGAGTTTCTGACTCTTTAGCAGCAGAGTTCTCTCCCCACAGCTTATAGCCGATTGTCCCAAAACCATGTCCATAGAGTCAAAACAGAGGAAAGTTTTTCTGTTGGAACTGCTTTTGTTATCAAGGTCTTTCATCATTTCTACCTTTACATTTACCAGACGCTTTCATCCAAAGTGACTTCCAATCCCTAATTACAGGGGGCAGTCTCCCTGGAGCAACTTGGGGTTAAGGGTCTTGCTCAGGAACCCATTGGTGGTGTGCTGAAGGTAGGATTCGAACCCATGACCTCTTGGTCTAGACGCAAGTATCCTACCTACTATGCCACCACCACCCATTTCTAGTCTTGTTTGAGTTTTTATTGTTCCTCTGCATTCTTTAGCTGTGCAACAAATAACACCCAGAAAACGTAGCAATGCCCTGGTTCACTTTCTTGTTTCTCACAGCATTTCTCTTGCATCATAGAAAATTCCCACTGAAATTTATCTTCACCCCAAACAGACAGTACTTGTGCTTGTACTATTCTGGAGGTGGGTTCTATTAGCAATGCCATACCCTTGTTCTTCTAGAATTCCATGCTAATGTTCTTGAGGTTCGTTTTTACAGCAGAAACAGTGTTTTGTTGTGAATAATTTCACCTAAATAAATGAACCTGACTTCTCACTGTTCATCAACATTAGTCACCAAGAAGAATCAGCTAGTACCTTGGAGCTTGCAAGCTACTGCTTGGAAAAAAAAAAGAAAACCTTGAGATGCTGGTTTGATGCCAAGATATATGTTGTTTTCCCCAGACATACACCTGCCGTTGGGCAATGGATCAACTCACTGAAAATAAGGCTTTAGTATGTAGGCTACAGAGCAGACTTGTGACTAAAGTTGTGTGAACGCTTTCTTATAATCCTGACAGCACTGGCTTTGAGCCAGTCCAGCAAGGTATATGTGTTGCTAACACATTTTTTTATTCTCTTTTTAATTTCTCATGCACTTCACAATTAGAAAATGCATGCATTCAGTTTTTATACACAAGAAAAAAACGCTTTCAAGATTTTCTCTCAGTCTTCCAAATCAACAAAGTCTGCCTAAATTGTAGCATAATTGTAGCATAACTGAATATTAACGTAATACAATTGTACATCTGTTATTATTAGTAATACAGATTTAATTACTTGCTTTGGTTTTTGTGTGAATTTTCGCTTGTTGGTGGATGATTTTCTCACAGGAAACTAAAGTGGTAAGTCTATGGATCACTGAATCTTTCTTTAATTATGTTTAGTAAACTTTAGCTTAACAAAAGCTGCACATTTCCTTGGAAACCATGTTTTGCGGTAGAAAAGTCCAAGACAGTAATTGTCATAAACCTGAACTTTGTGTTTGTGATCATACTCCTCAAAGGGTTAATGAAACTTCTCATATTCTACAAACATTTTTTGTTTGTTTGTTTGTTTACTGAAACTGAATGTTCAAGTCAAGAACCTAAACCTTCATACGTGTACAACCTTTACATTTTGTGGTGGTACAAAATGTTCTTCACATTTATGCACCTCACTGACAAAAATGGGCTTCTATCTATCTAGGATTACTGATCTGATGTATCATATCTTTATGTGTGGGTGTTTGCTTCAGATATCAGTGTAAAGGCCAAATTTGCACTGGTCAGCCGAATGCAACCATAAGGTCGAAGAAAAAAACAACCGCCATACACAAAGAATAAGGTACTAATGTTGTATAGTGCTGAGCTGCTTCATTACATTTGCACATGAGTGGAAGATCAGCCCCTTGCGCCAGATTGTATCACTGAAATCTAAAGTAAATGGTGTGAAATTGTATCCTGGCAACCAGCTCCATACACTGAATATAGTCCGGAGACTCTTCTCCCTAGTAATGGAAACCCCACCCCTCACTGAAAACGTGTGCGTGGAATTTCAACACTAATTAGTTTGCACATATCTTTCCACTTTCACTCTGGACAAACATGGCATTTGTTCATCAGTGAAATTCATTTCAGCTCTTCAATAAAATAAGCAAACTGGAGGAATTATAATGAGATAAGATACAGGTGTAGTCGAAGGTATGGACACACTCACATGACTGAATGTTCTCAAGGCATTTTGAACTAAAGCCGTACTTATATTCTACTTTCTTCAGCATACCACCACTGGGTCCCTGAGCAAGACCCTTAACCCTAAGTTGCTCCAGGGAGACTGACCCCTATAGTAAAAGGGCTCCAGCTGAATGGAAGTCGCTTTGGATAAAAGTGTCTGCTAAATGCTGTAAATGTAAATGCTAAGGTCATTTATAAAAAGTAAGCCTCACTGTTTGTTGCTGCATACTTAAAAACTAATCAGCCTGTGAACATGGCTATGTGTGCTTTCAGCCATTCTTAATGATAAATGGCTAGGTAAATTCCCAGTCCTCCAATGGCGCAGTGGCAAGGTGCTAGCCTCTGACTTTTTTTTTTCATACAAACACTTTTGCCCATAATTCCAATGTTTTTTCCAAACTAGTTTTATAGCAAATACACTACCACACTTCACACTTTTCTCACGGAAATGCTTCTATTTTATTGTTTAACCAGTCTGATTCTTTCCCATTGATTATATTCTTTAGTCCTTTTGAAAATAATCCCAAGGGACTCCTCATGAAGCTTCTTAAGAGAATGATCAAGAGTGTGCAAAACTGCATTTACTGCAGAAGAGGGATACTCTAAATAGTCTAAAATTGAGGTGGTCGCTGCGACATTGCATGTGTTATTCCACAGTCTTATTCCAGGATGGATACAACAGGAAAGTTGCCCATTTAATAGTAGAAACTTGGGACCAATTCCAGAAAGGACTTCCCACCAAAGGACCCTCATTTGAAAGACTGTAAGTTGGATGTATTCGTAAACAGTATCCAACCCGCGAAAGCTAAAGACACTTCATTATCCACTCTTCTGCCAAACTTCTTCAAAGAGTGCTTTTGGTCTGCTCTTGGAGTGGGTATCTCGCTTGGTAGAAGAGTACGCCTTATTAGCCAGCATAGTGAAACACAAATAAGGTCAGATCAGCCGCGCAGTAAACCCGTGTGCCACCAGAGGAGAACCAGAGGGAAGAAAAGGTCACACTTTAATTGATGTCACAACTACTTTCTTCTTGACAGCATGACTATTATTTGCAAAACAATGCCGTACCAGACAACAAATCCACCCTGATATTTACAAGCTGCGAAATCTCAAAGTAACAGTTGAGGATATGCTAATATTACATTTCGAGGAGGTCAACAGTATTGAGCCACATCTGAAAAAGTTAGCTAAGCACTTATTGCTTCGAGGGTAAACTGAACCACAGATGTCTGCTGTGATTTCTTCAAATTAAATTACTGGAGATTCTGAGGGGCACAAGACAAAAACATGAAATGCCATTTCAGTATCTCTACCATTTTCCTCGCCTTTAGCCTGGCATGGTTAACCCAGCTGTTCCGGGCCCCCCGGAGTTTTATTTAGTAATCGGAGAATGACTAATGCATTTTTTGACAAAACTTTTAATTTTTTGTTAAATGATAATTAGAAAAAATAAATTAAAATCCTCCATTGCCTGTCAAACAGTAGCACTGTGGGGGAAACCAATTTAGAGACTTCTATGATGCAAATTGATTATTACCTCAGACTGAAATTGAATTCCTCAACGCTCTGTTTGAAATTTTGTGACAAAAATAACAAAATGGAGTGGAAAGACAATATCCGATGCTGTACAGTCTGGCCTGCCCAACATGATTAAACAGCAGTTAAATGAGTAATGCCTGGACAGTTGTCCCAGCACAGTGGCTTTTATGTCTCATTTCTGTACTGTTGCTCAGAAAACAAAACAATGGATTTAGGATTTGGGAGTAAAATTGAATTTAGAATAACTTATCTACTTATTGTAAGAAATAGCCTTAAAAAGATGGCTATCCAGGCAAATGTAGTCCACAAAGGTACAAACAATGTAAATGAACACTCAGTGGTACAGAGTATTCTTTAAGGTCAATTTATGTTAATTAAATAAGGTTATAATTAGGGTACAGCACATTCATTTTCATAGGGAATGGGGTGCCTCAAGTTAAGTCAAGTCACACAAGTGAGATGAAACTATGCTTATCCAGTACCATGTTGCAACACAAAGAATGAAAACAGAAACAATGTATAGGCAGGACAGGACTACAAGAGTACAAGAGAACACAAGAGCAACAATACAGTTTATAGTGCTGTTGTCAAAAGTGCCCACAGTAATATTGCACATAAATACAGCATTAAGGTAAAGGCTGTGTTCTAGCAGCTGTTAACTGTTAGCTGTTAAGTGAGGGAGGAATAAGTGGGTCATAACATAAATAAAGAACATTTCTGTATATAATAACTAAAGGCCTGCACAAAACGTTTTTATGTAAAAGTAAAATAAAAATAGAAATGTATCTCATAGATGCTGACCATCATTTCTTCTACTGCCAAAAGGACCATGAAATGTTAATCGCCTGAGATCTTGGAGGATACATTAAGACTTTTATGATGCATAAATTGAATTCAGAGTAACTGAACAGCGACTGACCTAAATTGTGAAACTCAAGCTCACAAAAAACCCACCCTACATCTCATAAGGAACGTTGTAGTGGTTTAATGTGAAATTCATGAGCTACCTGAAATCACCATTTAAAGCCTGACATCTCCTTTGCCCATCAGGCATGCCTAGCGGGCATTACTCAGGGGGAAAGCATCCTTTCGCTAACAATATCAACCCTTTTTTCAGCTCCAGATTAAGGAGTGGGACCACATTTAAAGCTTCTGCATCATCGGTGGAAGGGAACTGGTGCGAGATTTGCTGCAGCCCAAGATTGATTACAAATTGCCCACTGGTATTCCAGCATATCATTAGCTCATATTGCGCCGCTGCTCTCACTTTGACAAGTCAATGCAACAGCAAACATCATCATGAGTCACTGGTTGCTAAGCACCCTCAATGTGGGCAGGTTGCTAGGCACTCCAGATCGAGCCAAGTTTCTTCAAGTAAACGAAAGAAAGTTTTCTGTCAATGGACTCCTGGCCTGCAAATGGAGGACAATTAGGCGATTATGACTAAGTAGGAAACACCAGCAAAGCTTTGAAAAAACTAACAAACCATTAAACAGATGAATTATTAACTGTCTTTTTAGTTCATTTATTTATTTCTTGAATAAATTTCCACTTGGCTCAATAAAGTTTTCTGATTCTGACTCTTATTCATAAGCACGGCCTACAATAGCCTTACTGTATGAATGAGATGCCTCATCTGCCCCTGTACGTTTCAGTGTACAGTTAAAAATAGACAGTTTCAGAAACAAGCCGTTGATTATTAAACCACAAATTGGTCTGAGGGATTCTGTAGGGTTCTTTCAGGAATCAAGAGTGGTTTGTCTATTTCATTGCTCCAAAGGACCCTTGCCTTCTAGGCCAAGTGTGTGCATTTCAAGGGGCGTGATTCGAACTAGGCTAGCAAATGAAATTCGCAACCACACTGCACTCAAACTGAGAGCGTAGAAGGAAACCCTACTCGAACTTCTGTTGTCAACATAAAGGTTACATATGACAAATTTCCAGAGGCTTGGATTTAATTTACTTGCTAACCTTGAGTTGATGGCCTTTACTTCGAGAGCGGATACAGAAACAGGAGCGAAAAAGGGGAGCATATGAGAAACAGTGCTCCATCCTTTACTCTGTCCCAGTCTCAGGTGAAGTAATAATGATGCAAAATACACAAGACAAGGATTAATGGGACCGATCAATGTTTTCTAAAGGTGCTGCATGTAGCATTAAACACATAATTGGTCTATTGTTTCTAGAGTTTGCCACTGTTACTGAACTTTTTATGTGTGTTTTGAAAAACTGTTCCTGAAACTAGAATCGTATATAAACATGGTTACAATTATGGGTGATACGTACCCCGAGATCAAGACCCAGACAAACCCCATCCCCCCCACTACACCCACCCCATTCCCCACACCACCAAAAAAACAAAACTAGCAGTTTGGGGGGTTTATGAAGGCAGTATCCCCCAATTACCCCCCAATAAATGTCATGTGAGTTGCTCATGTTCAAAGACATGAAATAGTGCTTTGAGGAAATAATGGTAATTTTGAGATTTAAACGGCCTGAACTCTTTGTATTCCTTAAGTTTTAATTTCCCTGAGGTCCACTTATGGTTGTGCAGGTTTTACTAAAAACAGTCACAATTTGTTAAAGTTACCATTTTGCAAACTTTCCTTTTGACTTTGGCACAGTATATAAAACAGAGTGAAAAGTGACCTGACTAATGTAAGCAGGGTAATTTAACAGAGTGATCAGAGTAATGTATTAACAGTGTAAACAGTTACTAGAGTAATATATAAACAGTGTAATGTAAACAGTGATCAGAGTAATGTATTAACAGTGTAAACAGTTACTAGAGTAATATATAAACAGTGTAATGTAAACAGTGATCAGAGTAATGTAAGCAGTAGTGAAGCAGAATGTGATGTAATAATAAATCAGATAAGATATGAAATGACAGTGAATGTTCTGAAATATGAGATTGGATATGTTATGG
>JBBIGB010017626.1:0-18903 GCA_037577075.1 Alestopetersius hilgendorfi
CTCATGCAGATTTTTCTGAGAACAGAACTGTATTACCGCCACCAGTTATTATTTTACTAATGTAAAGTGATTCAATATCTTCCTTATCGTCTACTACTGTACTGCTCTGATTCAATTTAGAATCCTTGTCTGTAAAGTTTTTTTTCTCAAAACTCTTCAGCAGACTTTGGGCAATTATAACATTTAATAGGGACAAGGTGATGAAAACATATTTAAAAAGAGCTTGTAACAGGCTTTCAGATGGTATCAAAATTTCAAAAGGTCAAATGTCACCATGTAAAGGGTTTTCCCAGATCGCATCACACACACAGTGAGGTGTGTGAGCTTATGTACCTGCCATGTAATATAGTTGATTGTCCCATGGAAGATGGTGGGAGTGTGGCTGAAATGGAGTCCTCTGCTCGGATAGGTTTGACAGCAGGTAATGAGGCACTAAATGAAGTCCAGTGGAATTTTTGCAATCACAATAAGGCAGGGCTGCAACACAGGTGGTGTTAGTTTTGCTACGCCTCTAATCAAATGGATGGGACCAGCTGAAAATGATACCCTGGGTCCATGGGGATTTTTTTTTGGCTGCATCTGCAGGTCTCAAGTGCTCCTCTGGACCCGTTGGCATGGCAACGGTGTTAGCTCAGAGTAGACTTTATCGCATCCCTCCCCGAAACCCTCGCTGTGTTCCCTGCCTTTCTCTCCCTCTTCTCTCATTCTCTTATTCCTCCACCCCAACCTTTGAGTCCCAACTCTCCCTCCATCCGTCCATCCATTGCACACTTTCTTCCTACATTTGTTGTCATCCCAGAATGGTCCCTCTTCAGAGAAAATATGTTTGTCACGTGCTTGTTTACTTGCAAGCTCTGCTCCTCGCCCCACAGCTGTCGGTGCTGTCTGTGAAGTCGCTCCAGGATGTGTGTTTACCAAGTTATTTGTAATCAGCATCACGTCATTCATTTCCCAAGCGTAACAACCAACAGGAGCATCACAGATTTACACAGACTCACATATCATCCAGCCTTAATATCACTCCAAACCTTTAGAAACTAATTTACTGTCAGTTTTATGTAATTTTGACTGCTGAAAGACACACTGCAGAAACATCTTTCATTAATGACGGTGATGTTTTTACATAAAGTGAGATGTACATTTTAATATTAAGCAAAAAGTAAGAAAAACAGTTAAAGTTAGATTTTACCTTAAAATTAGGTTTAAGGTATGAGTTTGAAACCCTTCAATATTACATTTAAGGCATTCATTCAGAAGGTTCTATAGTTTAAGGGGCAAATTTGAAAAAGTAAAGGGAAAATTCAGTAGTTTTTCCCCCCAATATATGCACTTTCCCCTAATTTTCCTTCATTTCCTGTATGGGAAATTAAGGTCAAAATAAAGGTAATTTTAAGGGGTAAAATGAAACTGTTTGGTTTTGTCATGTATCTTGTCCACTCTAAACCTTCAAACTAGTAAAATAATGCTCAAAATGGTACACTTCATACAATATTTATATTTTAAAATACTATCTATGTTGTAAAAGTTATACAAATATCTGCAATAAATTATAAAAATATTTCTAAAGACCATACTGAGTAAATTTTGCTTTCCCTTTGTGCAGATTTGCTTAGTATGCGACTGTACATCTTATTTTTATTACTTATTTATATATTTATATGGATCTCAAAGTCCAGGATGCATTGAACCAAAGTGACAGGTATCTAGACGGAGGGGACTGAGGTAGCATACTGGGTACAAGGGATTTAAAAAAGACAAAAAGATATTGGGTAAAGGGGACTGACACTGGGGTTTGGCCTGAGCAGAACCAAACAGAACACAAAGCATGAGCCGGTGAACTACATAGAAACAAGTGATCCTGTTTTAATATTCTAACTCTTTTGATGTGAACCTTTTGAACTATAAATAACTTCAATTTTGTCAAAGCAAGGCTGATAAAATGAATTGTTTTTAAAATAGACAACAGATTTATTGATTTGTGATGACGTTTCACTTGGAGAGTCACTTTGCAGATACAAATGAAAGTATTTTGACAGATAGTCATACTACATTTTGAATCATTTCAAAAATAAAATGATAACCCATTAAACATGTAGAAAGGTCTGAGCTTAGTGCTAACTCTCTGAACTCAGACTCAGATTATGTGATGCTTTGGCTCATACAGATCAAGGTTAACAAATATTGACCAAAGTGCTCTTTAACACAAGATTACATAATATTAATGACTTGGAAAATCACTCTATCATTGTTTTGACCCTAAGAGTATACTGTTTCTCATTCCTTATCGATTATCTTCTCTTGCATACTGTTATTGGAGAGTAACCTAACAGTATATGTCCACTTCCAATGTCAGCGCACCACATCGTATTCATTTCAGCAGAGCACTCACTAGGATCCGTGTGGAGCATGCTATTTACAGTGCTGTGGTTTTATATATAACTGCAGGTCGAGGAGACATTTGGTTGGGAAAACTTTTTTTTTCTCTTTTCCTGAGGGTTGAACAGAGGAAGATGGGTTTCCCTTTTAAGTTATGGAGTTATGGCTCCTTCCAAGGTTTCTTTCTCCAGTTTAGAGATTTTTTCCTCGCCTCTGTCTGTAATGTCCCCAGTTGATTATAGGGGGAGTCTTATTATGACTGGGTTTGGTCTCACCCATGGTCTGCATTAAGAATAAGGGTTCTCAGCCGGCCAGGGATCAAATGTTCAGCGGTTTTGAGTTCGTGCACTGACAAAAATCTACTTCTATTTTAGTTTAGCTTTGTCTGTTCACCCTCACTCTATCCTTACATTTGTGTTCGTTCGGGTTCATCCTATATTTGTGTTTTGGCTATCGTGCCTTTTTACTTCGTATTTAAAAATAACGAAAAGAGAAATGGAAGCCTGCGCCTGCGCCACCGTCCGGGGTTGTGACACTGTCACCTTTGGCTTGCTCACTAGAGGATCAGATCTGGACTCTGTAAAGCTGCTTTTTGGCAACGTTGGTTGTGAAAAGCTCCATATAAATAATATTGAATTCAATTAAATTCTAGCTCGCTGCTGAGACCAAGTCAGTTGACTTGCTATCTTGTGTGAACAGCTAATACGCATTCTAAAAGCATAAGTTAACATTTTAATCTGTCCTTGGAACTTTAAAACAAATAGGAAACAGCAACCAGTGTATCAGAACAGATATTCAATAGTTCTTTCAAGTGTACACGCTGCTAGTTCTTAGTTTTCTTCACATCAGGATGTAGCTTGAAAAGCCACGGTTGAAAAACAGGACTTTTTAACATATTTTACCGTATAATGCTGGATGCAGAATGGAGAAGGGACTTATTATGTATGGATTATAATAGCTTTATAATACTGTGAATCGAAGTGCATGCTGAAGTGTATGCTTCGCATTAAGCAGATTATGTGGAAGGTATGGGGAATTAAGATGAATTCACCAGAGCTTACGAAAATCTGGCGAGTGTGTATATGAGCTGATATAGGCGATTCAGAATATCGTATGAACTGCAGCTTTTCTTCTCATTTGAATTTTTGCCGATTCAGTAGATTATGTTTATTACAACACTGAGAGGAAAAAAAATAAAAACACTGAATGAATTGTCAAATCGAATTGCAATAAATCCACTGGCTTGCAGAATTGATTTGAAGCAGAACTCCGTGCTCGGGCCCACTCAGCTTTCCAATACGGTGGATTTGCCCCACCCCATCAAGCCCTCCTACCCACACACCCACTTCCCTTTCCTCCAGCATCCCAATCCTTCACGCTTAGTGTTGCTGATGTTTTGCCCTTGATGTGTCAGCACTCCTCCTTTGCTGGCTCCACCATGCTGCCCAGCTGAGGATGTTTACATAATTCTCCGGCACCACAATTAACTCCCAGAGTAATCTGCCTCCTGCCAAAACTGGACCAGGATTAGTCCTCTTGCTCTTGCTGGGGCTGCCACTTTCCCGCTGGCTTATCTAGGGCACATTTGTGTGTGTGTGCAAGGCTCTGGGACAGAAAGGAGACACATGCTCAGAAATAAACAGCCTCTCTGGTGGCTTGCCTCGCTGCCCGTCCAACTGTGAAGGGTAGAATGTCTCATTCCTGCCCAGAGATGACCTTTCCTTCTCCTGACCATGAACAAGGGCAGCAAGGCTCTATGTGAGCATGAGAAAAGCTGCAGCTTCCGCGTTCATGTATGTGAGTGTAGGTGGGGGGTGGGTTTCTGGATGGGGCTGTATGTGTCATCAGAGGTCAGCAGACTGAGAAATAATGGAGGTCATGGTATGTTTACTGTGAGACGGTAGCTACTGAGCAATGCTCCAGTTGTGTGACTCAGATAAGAATAACATGATCCGATGGTGCTTGTGTAACTTCGGCGGGCAGCAACCATGGAGATAAACAGATGGCTACCCAAGATCTGTCTTGATTGAAGGTACCGTGCCACGACTGTACATGACGACAGACAATGCACAGAGAATGAAGTTGGATGAATTGCCATGAATTGAGCTGTAAGCACTCAGCGGTATGCCTTTCTGGTGCTGGACCCGACTCTCTTGCCCAGTGGTATAAATCTCACCTTTCAGAACCACGCTTGAGGATGACACAGATGAGAGAAAAAGGGAGGATGATGTGTGAGGGGGTGTTTCATTGAATTAACTTTACTCCCTGATACATCACTATTCCTGCTCACAGCTCCCTTGTGGTCCTGCCACTGTGTCAAACCAAACTAAATAGCCTTATTAAGACCAAATGGTTTCACTTATGTAAATTAATGGCTTGGGTTTGGGCAGCATGCTAATGATGCAAATGAATTTACAGTAGTTTCAGACAAATGCTATCACCTAATATAATAGGTGCTGTTTTTCTTTTGTTGGTCTAAAGTAAAACAGATGTACAATGACACCCAGACAAGAGGCAGAAACACTTTTCACATTTGGGAGCCACGAAATGAAACAGAAACATACACATTTATTAGTTACCAATGTAAACCACAGATACTATGAAGCGCTAAAAGCTAATTGAATGTTACCTTTGTGGAGAATCTTTAACCTGCTAAATAACAGCGAGTCACTGAGTCCGAGAATTAAAAGGCAGATCCTATGCATCTAAAAACGACATTTAAAGCATGCTCACAGTACGTAATATGCAACGATAGTAGTAATTTAAACATACCTGAGTAGGTCATTTACTCCAGAAATACATTGGCTAAGGAAAAAATGATCCACTGAAAATACACAGAAAGGTACAAGTCTCTCAAATTGTAAATGAGTCTAGTTACTAACCTTAAATTTACGAGAAAAATGATAGTACTCTATAAAATCATCCAGCTTAATCCATCAAAAGCATGCATGAATTACCGTATAATGATGTTTAACTATAAGTCAAAGTGTAAGACATGCAGTGATCACTAACCTGCTGCTAAATCTACATTTAAATATACAGATTTGTTTTCATGAAAGTAGATTATATGAATTTCTATCAATTTGCATTTGTTATAGACACCTCCACCAACACTCATTCAGCCTAGCTGGCTTAGCAGCTATTCGGCCTATATGCATTGGCAGGATTTCCTCCAGATTTGTCTTCTCCCGTGGATTACTAAAAATATGGCGTGAAATCTTGTAAACTATGTAACTTCACACTTCCGTTTGATAAATAGAGATGGGAAGGCAAGCGAAGGCTGCCAGACAAGTCTCACGCAGATACATATCCTAAAAAGATAAAGATAAAATAACAGAGGTTGAAGAAGACTGCAATTAATAGCAGGAGGTGATAAATCAATTTAAAACAGCTTCGGAAGGGACACTGTAAATCAATTAATGGGCACGCTAGAAATGCAGAGGTTTTGTTTGTACTGGATCAGACACACACACAAACACACACACACACACTCGCATGCTCATTTATGGTCTCGTTGCTTGGACACACATACATGCGGTATCCATTTCTGACTGGTAAACCTTTCGAGTGAGACCGAATCCAACCCCATCCTCAGAAAAGGACACCATTAACTTCTCATGAGCCAGCATGTGCTATTGATTTCGCAATGCAGCCCCCAAGGCCATGCTGCATTAGCCGCTGGTCTTCGTCGAGCTACATTCCCTGATGACCACATAATCAAGGAAGTGCTCTTTGCATTATGACCCATTTCGAGTGCACAAGTGATTCATAATCCATCCACTAATGTCTGGGCAGACCAGGATTTCACTGATAATGCGCTTGGCGGAATAGAAGCAAGCAAGCTACAAGCCTCAATACTTGCGAGTTAATAAGAACCAAGCACTTTATCTCATCAGCCGGAGAGCATGAGAATATGAATGCGTGTTTGTATTTATGGGCTGCAAATCAGCCATCGTTAGTCCATCTGAAGATCCGCTGCTCATGACCATCTGATATGTGCTGTGGCCATTAATGTTAGTATTTTGTCAGTTACACTCGACTATATCTTGCAGCCAACACCAGAATGCTAAATGCAGTTTAAAATATTCAGTATTTAAGTATATGGTCAGATGTGTGTCTCTTTGTGCAAGTACTTAGTTTGCTTACAAAACCATAACCCTGGGCATAGTCTATGGTCTAAAAACTGCTGTTCTTGCCTTATTTAGCTTGTGTTAGTGCTTTCAGGGTGCGTGACTATATTGCTTAAAGCACTGTTTACTTATCCAGTACATATACACACACCCCTTCTTTCTGATAGGGGTAGGACGGGTCTTACTTTAGACATCAGACTTAGAGATATAACGATGTACTCACAAGTCGATACAGAGCAGCTCTGAAGTAACAGTGTGATCAGATGCTGTTAATATTAATGGTTTTATATGTGACCTTATATATGCATTTAAAGGAGAACCTCTGTGAAACTGGCTAGAGCTTCTTTTTTCTATTTTTTGCAGATGCAGTTTCTATTCACCTCATTATTCACCTAAAATTCCTAATGTGGTGAAAGTATTTTGTATCTATGTATGTATAGATATGTGTGTGTGTGTGTGTGTGTGTGTGTGTGTGTGTGTGTGTGTTATGAACCCAGAATGAACTGAAAGCTTTATGAACCCAATGTGAACTGACAGTACGCAAATACAGATGTGGGTTTTACCATTGGCATACATTACTGACCTTTTCAACAAGTTGAAATTTCGGGGAAGTGGGTACAAGTCCTTAATAAGACTGGCGATGGGGCCTCAGGAGGGAGAGCTCTTGGTGCCAAAATGGCTGAGATATACTGTCTACCTCAGTGAGTAGGGATTTGCTGCAGCTTTGGAGATGCTGCGCCTGGGCTGCAGGTCTCTCAGGGGGACCATATCAAAAATGGTCCAAAAGATTTTATGGTTGTAAAATGATATTCATAAATGTACTGAAACTAGTATAGCCTGAGCACCTGCATACGAATGAAAACTCAAAATCCACAAATGAACTAGAATGTGCAAAAATGAAACAAAAATACATAAATTATTTTTCAATGCTTCTAATCATCCATAGATGTTCTGCACATGTCACGGCTTGGTCAGTGGCCGGTTAGGGCAACTGCTTTTTTGTTTGTGTCACGTGTTTTTGGTTCCCCACCTGTTTCCTGTTTGTGTTCCCCAGCTGCATCGTGTTTCTCCTTGCCCAGTCCTGTGTATATAAGTTTGTGTCTGTCAGTTATTCCTCGTGTTTCCATCGCCTCCTTTCCCTGCCTGTTTGCCTGCTTTTGATGCCTGAAGGCCACCGTGCCGATTTGCTTTGTTTTCATTTCTTTTAATAAACACCCCCGCTCCACATGGAAACCTGTCTGCCTGGTCCCTGGTTCCCCCGAGGTAGCTCAGAGTGCGGGCCTTGCGGCCCCATTCGTGACAGATGGAAATACCAGCACAAAGCCGCCTACCTGGAGGAAGAGGGCGAGTCAGAGGGCGAGTGGGAGTCCTTCAACCTCGTCGGTTTTCTCCTCAGCCTTCCAGTCGAGGGCTCCGAAGACGAGGACATCCCGAAGGCCGCCCCCCCTTTCTCCAGCGGCAAAAAGGCGGAAACGGAGGAGACGTGGAGCTTCCGCGGCCTCCCCAATCAATCCCACAAAAGCGGCCGCTGTCAGCCTCACCACAGAGACAGCCTCGCCACAGAGACAGTGGGGTTGCGACGTGGAAGGGGAACGGGGGCGTGGTTTTAGCAACTAAAAAGGCTAAAAGTCACCTTAGACTAATAGATCTGCCAAATGATGCAAATATAATGTTGGGTCTTAAATGGTTGCAATTCAGATTATCAACCAAGACCATCACTGGAGAACAAACGGAATAAAGAACGTTATTCATTTTCAAGTGGATTAAGCAAATGGTCTGGAAAGTTCTACAATTAGGAATGTAACAAGTTGATAATAATTGACTGTGTAAGATAATATGCCATTCGTCTGCCATGCTAATATCAAGCGCTAGCAGCTAGATTAACTAATAAGTTTTCTGTTATTTCCCTCATAGATAGAACTGGCTTTTACCACAGCAGTCAGGACAAAATACAACATACTTAAAATGTGCTGAACCCTACAATAATTTGGCCCTGAAAAACCCCCTTCATTTGAATTAAATGACCATTATTTGTGAAAGTGACCCCTTAATTTTACCTTACTGTTAGATTTAAGGCTTGAGTGTGAAACCCCTTAATGTTTAAGGGGCAAAATTGAAAAAGTAAAGGAAAAATGTAGTTTTACCAGCCTTAATCTGTGCCTTAATCTGTGCCTTAATCTGTGGACTTCTCCCCTTAGTTTTTCCTTCATTTCCTGTCATGGAAATTAAGGTAAAAATGTAGGTAATTTTAAGGGGTAAAATTAATTTAGTCATGTAGTGAGTGTGGCTGTGATGGAAAGCTGCATGCTACCGTAGTCAGAACCACACCTTGCACAGTACATGACTAACTAATCACTGCAAATTAAAGACTCTATTTAAATGTTCTCTGTAATAACACTTGATTCAAGATTCTTCATTTGTCACATGTACTGTATAGTTATACAAATGCAGCTCACCGTGAAATGTATCCTGAATCCTGAGTTGACCTTTTCAGATTTTCTATTAACTGATAAGAGTCTTCTGGCTAGACATGCATATGTTCAGAATGTTTACTGTTTGTGAAGCTCAATTAATTGAGATGTATTTTTGTTTCACATTTGCATATTCCAGTTCAAAAGGAAATATTTTTTTAATGAGCTCATACTGACATTCCATAAGACTGCGCATGTGTGTGCACTTAGCGCAAGGATTGCAAGTTAGCCTGATTTTCAACAATCTTCAGATGAGAAGATGGTAGAAAATACTGGCAGATGTTGTTGGTGTTTTTTTATGCTGGTGTTCAATGCATGCTAACCAGGTACATCACAATGTAGTAATGTAGCCATTTATCTAACAGTTATAGTACTAATATGATGCTCAATGTGATGCCCTACATGTTCGGACACCATTCTATAATAGTTATCAACTTCAGCAATTTGTGATACAATAGTTGTTTTTTTTTCTGTGGGATCTGACTAGACTAGGCTGGTCTTCACATCAGTGACTCTTGGACACCAACAAGATCTGCCATTTTGGAGATGGCTAGATGACTGCATTTGAGCTTCACAGTTTGATCAATGTCAGTTGCTTAGATCCTTACACATGCAAATTTCTATCCTGCTTCCAATGCATCAACTTCAAGAACTGACTGTTCACTTTCTCCGTAATATATTCTGCCCATTGACAGGTGCCACTGTAATGAGATAATTAATGTCTTTTTCACCTGTCACTGCTTTTAATGTTGTGCCCAGGAATGTGCACTTTTACTATATTGAAACATACTTTAGAATTTCATCACCTTAAAGCGTTAGTCATAGTGTCAGGAAAATGACCAATTTCTACCAATGTAGGAGGTTCTTGGCCAGGTTGAGTGATGAAATAGTCTGAAAGGAATAAAAATCAATAATGAAATGTGACTAATTTTCTGTGCAAGTAATCCACCATGTTCGGTTCATGTAAAGCTGTGCTTATATACAATCTGGTTTACATCCTGTGCTCTGGAGGAAGAGGAAGCTGTTGTGTTAACTATGTTACTCATGTTCCTCTTTGCAGTGACTGCATTTCCCAGAATAGACTCAGCCAGACCCAGACAGATCAAAGCCTCTTTCCCTGTGTTGCCCGGCTCTGGCTTCAATATTGCCGCCAAGCCACTGCTTCCAAACTAGAGGCTTGTGTCTTCTGAAGTCTGGGCCTGCGCCATTCCCACTCTAAGTCCCTTCAGCTTTGATGCCCATTTTGCTGTGACTGAGCCCTTACCTGCCTTCTCCATAGGGATGTGTATAGAAAGCCAGAGGATGAAAGAAGAGGAAAAAGAGGACCTCAAGTAAGGGGAAGCACTGTGTGTGGTATGGACGGCAGTAACATAGGTGGTAATATCAATGAGAAAACTAGCAGTACCTTCTGTTTCTCAACCACTTCAGGTTAATCGAGGTGTAGCGTTCTTCACAAACTTCTTCTGACCTTCTCCTCCTGTGCAGTGAGAAGACATGAGCCGGAGTATCTGACCCCAACTAATTACTGATAAGCATTTGTCTCTTACGCCAGTTTATGCTGTTAACCGTGTCCTCTTCCTCGCCGTTCTTGTGTAATGGTGTGCAAGTGATTATTCAGCTATTTGTCCTGCACTCAGACGGGCACAAATAAGCACTGATTGTTGCCGCTTTCCTGGCCTAATCATAAATCCTCTCCTTACATCTCCCTGAGCCGCTACTCATGCCGTTTTGTTGAGCATGCAGTTTCATGCTTCATATAGTACTCTCTAAAAGCACGTATCCCCTGTAAAACATCGCATTAGTCATTCCCCACTGCCCAGGCGTCAGCTATGCAACAATGAGTGGCATGTTGTGCTACCGTAGACTGGGGGCGCTGAATAATACAGTAACACTTTTACTCAAAGGAATGATTTTAGCCTCAGTAACCCCTGTGGCTGCAGTGGTAAGGGCAGTTTTAACCACCATGAAAACATACCCCAGTAGATTACAAAATTAAACTGTTCTACTTTTAAAATCGAAGGAATAATGAGATCAATTTTACAAGTTTTCTATTGTGTATCAAATCAAGCTAATAGTTTGATTAGCTACACATTTTTCTATCTATTGATTAGAAAGCATGTATATAGGGTCTTCAAGTCTCCAGCACAATTTGATGAATTCACGTCTCAAAAATAAACATAATAAATAGTTATTATATCTGGCAAATAAGAGAGGAGGTGACTTTAAGCAGAGAAATCAACACAATGTGATGAAAATGAACCCTCTAGGACAGGGGTCCCCAACCACCGGGCTACGGTGAGCCATTTGGTACCAGGCTGGACAGAAAGACAGAATAAAAAATAAATAAATAAATAAATAAACACTCTTCTTGGTCATGTGATACGGTACACCAGAAAATTACCCTACAAGCTAGCAAAATGTGTAAAAAAAAGCAAACGCCTTAGGAGAGCTTCTTCGTATATTTATGCAACTTTATTTTTAGTCGTATTTATATGATCCATGAAAATATTGTTTATATGGAAATTTTATCCGTCACTATATTTTTTGTTCATCATTACTATTTTGATTAACATGGAAAGGACAAACAGGTTAAAATGATCTGACCTAAGTGTTTAAGAAGCCTTGCTTACAATTGTACTTTTTGTGTTTAAAATTCCATTTTTATACTTTTTCTTTTACCTAAACCTACGTAATACACCTTGAATCATCTTTGTGTATGTGTGCTATATAAACACAATTGCCTTTCCTTATCCCCTGCTTTTGAGTTTCTTTAATTGAGTCTCCTCTAACTGTCGTGTTCTTGAAAGCACGTTACTTAATACTGTACAGTTATATCTATGAGTACAAACAAACGTTTTTACAATTTAAACAAATTTAATTGTTTTTTTTTATTTGAAAATGTACTGTTCTGTGTGCTGTATTTGGAACATTTTTATATATCGTACTCTTCTCTAGTTTTCTTTTTCTGATTAGGCCATTGGTCAGTGATCACCTGATGCAGAAAGTACTGATGATTTCTCAGTTTGATGGTCTATGTAATAACCACTCCATGATGATTTAGAGCAGTGTTAAAGTCATTACTCTCTGGATGGTCATTGAGAAGTGCATGAGTATTGCTGGCCATACCCTTTGCCCAAAGCCCATTAATAGAGTCCTTCACCCTCTCAAGTAAATTGATAGCCAAAAGGGACTCTAAAATGACTGGGGTTGAGGTCTGATAAAAGGATAGGGTGGTAATGCTTTTTTGTGCTTATGAGAACCACTTTTGTGCTTTATCCACCCCCTGCTCCGCCTCGGGCTTACATTTTTTAAAGTGTTCCTTTAAACTCTATAAACGAGAGTTCAGGTTTTCAATATTCTGTCCTGCTCTCCCCAACACTCACTGAAACTGCCCAGACTATGCCGGCATGATAATTTGTAGCTAAACCTCCTGAAACATTTATTGTAAGCTAATAAATGAAATTAGGAAAGCCTCATTTCTTTCAGCTCTCTCTCTATGTGCATTTGTTGCTTATTTGGTGTTGGTATATTAGCACTTAATACTGTAACAGCCCTGGCTTTTGCAATATTTGCAGCTGCACAGGCAGCTCCCAGAATATCACCCTCGCTTCTGCCATTAGTCCTTGCGAGGAAGAGGTTGAGGAGCAAATACAAAAGAGCTGAATAAATGTAATATCAAATCCTGCGTGAGAACAGCTTTCACAGCGGAACTCCAGAGAGATAATGGAGCCAGAGAGATAACGCCTAAAGAAAAAGTCACCAGACTCCGGCGCTAGCCACAACCTCTCGAGACTAATTATCAGTGAGAGAGTTTTAGAATTAATCCACTCTTTTGATTTTATTCTTTTTTTTATATATATATATAAAAAATTACACACCATAAAAATTACATGTACAAAACTATAAGATTTGAAATCGATTATGTACAATTACAAAAGAAAATGTCAAATAAAAGTGACAGAACAATCAGGGGGGAAAAAAAGAAGAAAATAATAATAGACTTGTGCTCCCAATTGGACAAGGTTGTCACCGTTTATTCAGTGGTTTGAGTCCTGTTTCATTTCTCATGGGGCAGATGAAGGATGACTGACATAGATAAGGAGAAAGAGGAGGAGAAAGGTTGACGAGAGTGGCAGACTTGAGGCCTTCCCGCCTTCTAAAATCCTTCATAAGTGTGTCTGTGATCCTTCGAGTCTAGATGTCTGCAAGGATGGCAAATGGCGAATACCTGAAGAAAAAAAGAGAGTAAGACTCAGAATTATTACTAAGCTCTAAAAATAAGTATCCATGATGTCTATACCAGGCACTCTACAGGTAGATGCACGAGGCAATAGTGGACTAAAACTCTCTAACACACACACACATACATACAGGGGGTCCTCGGGTTACAACAGTCTCGACATATGACGTTTCGAGTTTACAGCGCTCACTCCCACTCCCACCATTAGTCTCGTACTTACTACGTAGGTGAACTAGTTTGGTTGGAAGAATATGCAGTAACTCTGCGTATGAGTGAGGGAGCTTTCCTTTTCCGTTTTCCGTGGCTTAGTTTTGTTGTTATGATTTTACAACTGTGTTAGGATCAGTAAGTGACTGAGACTAGGGTGTGTTTCGACTAACACCAAAATCGGGTTACATCACTGTCGAAGGAAGGGATCTGTGTCGTTATTTGAGGACCCTCTGTTCAGATTTTATCATCACAAGCACAAAACAGTCAAATTCTTAGGAAAAACACTATGCAGTTAAAGTAAGCAAATTCACAGAGAAACAACGCAAAGAAGAACTTCATTCCTAGCTGGCTGTCTAACAAATTTCATTATCAAACCAAATTAAAGTTTTGATGCTAAACGTCAAGGTTTTACTTTTACTAAGCCTGGGGTATTTTAATTAGCCCTGCTGAAACGGTTTTTTAGGTTTTTATTTAGGCTCATGTTTTGCCAGGATTCTACTTGTACCTCTTCCGCTTTAAAATGAATTGGCCAGACCAAACCAGACCTCACCATAATAAACTTGATCAATAAGTAATAGACCCTCCCACTACTCACGCACAAGAGCATCAGTCAGTCGGCCTGGTGGTGGCGCTATAGACAAGCACTACTCTGGTTACATCTCTTTATCATGAAAACAAAATTATTTTTACCTCAGACATCCTGTCTTCAAGCTTCAAAATTCTTTATGTCACATGCATAGTTACACAACAGCACAACATGCAGGTGAAATGTATACTGAACTGCTTCTTTTTTAATAAGGGTATTTTCTTAATAAGGATAAAACAATTTAAACAAGGAACATAAGCTAAATATAGAATCTAAATTAGAGGGGTTTAAGTTATAAGTAAAGCAACAATATTTATACTTTATAAAAATGTCTCAAGAACCACACAGCTCCGTTCTCTAGATTTTCACATACAATCTTCAAATTCTGGAGCAAGGGGTGAGGTGTATACCTGCAATTGGCCTTAGAATTGGATAGTTGCCACGAATTTGATGTGTATCTACAAAAGTGGACTCTCTACTCATGTTTCTGTACATCTCTGTGAACAAATTTGTCCATATCAATATATTTGTTACTTCTAAATGCACAAAATACATATTTCAAAGCAGTCTAGCAGTTTTACTAAGTCATCTTCAAACTGGATGTTAATGCTACCAGTCAACCAGGTGGGCAGTTTTTATGACTCCATTGAATACGTATTTTTAAATAACGTAGAGCTCACATTCTCTTAGCTTTGCTTATCCAAGAAATGTTTGAATTTCTGCATGACACATCACCAGATGAAAATCAGTTACACGGGTGGATCATACAAAACTGCATGTTCTACTCTAACTCAAATGGTTTTGAACATCTGAGGTGTGTACCTTAGGAGGATCGTAGGTAATCAGATTAGTAGTAGCTAATTGTAGCATCGGGCCTACTTGCAAAACCACCATGCCACCAGAGTCTATATTTTTTCCTCTTCTTCTTCTTACTATTATGGTTCTCCTTTAAAATGTAAGGAGGGAAAAGACCAAAAGGCATAGAACTGCCAAATTTGGATGAAAGATGTAGTGGTGCAGTCACATAAAGGGACAGGCACAGGCCTGTTGGTGGCCCTACCCTGTTGCTGTTTGCTTTAGTGTCCATAACTCCTGAACTGTATTTTACCCATTTTTTCAGGTAAAATATTGCTGTGTGCCTCATGCAATTTGTGTGGTGCATTATTACAGTTTTTGTCAATGTCTGCTGTCAATAGCTGTGTCCAAAAAGTGTACTCGTTGACTCGTTCACTACATAGTCTTAGCTATTTAGAGGACTAACTAGTGAACAAGAAGAGGTGACATTTAGTTAATTTCAGACACTCGGGATGTTACGTTATTAATAACTGTGGCTTAAGCAGTGCGCCGTATCTTGGGAATTTATCTCCGTCACATAAACACACGTCTTGTCTTTCTAGTTCAGACACAGAGGTTTGGTTTTAAACTCTGGAAGTCAAAGATTTTGTTGCATGTTATTCCTTGTCTCAATGCAACAAGAAAGTCTTGAGAGGCATCTCCACTCACTTGACTTTGAGCAAATCTGCATACTATGCAAAACTTGTTTTTTTTTTTTTTTTAAATAACAGGTCCTTGTCCGTTTGCCTGATGGTTATAATTTTGATGTCAAAATATTCACAAGATCCGTCATATGAATAATCATCAAAAGTATGCTGACAGTGTCTCCACTACATGCAGCTAAATCCTTCTCAGTGGGAGCATAATTTTAAATGACTGAAACTCGTCAATGTTTTATTAAATTTGACAGATTAATGCATTAGTTGATATTGAGGCAGGACATAAAATCATTTCATGTTTGAAATATGTCTAATTTGAACTAGCCACTTGGTATTCATCTTTTCATCTCAAGGCTGATCTGAAAACAATCTGGTCTGCAAGTAAATGACTGTCAAAAAATGTTGGCTTTTCTGAACATTATTGCTGCAGTGCATGAATCAGTGTAGACAGGCTTATTAAGCCCAAAAAATCTAGTCCAGCAGTGATCAGTGTGGTCAGTTGTTCATCTGCTGAACAGAAGGATCCGTGTTCAAACTCCAAATCTAAACAATGTTTATGAAACATAGGATTTCAATAAGTCCAGTGGTTAAGTGGGTGGATGCTTGTCTGCAAAATGCTTTTAAATTTTGACCGAGTGGACGATGTTTTTCTTGGAACGCGGTTATCATGCAACTATATTCATTTTGATATATAGTTATGAACCTGAAAGAAAAGCCACTTCATTAAGTCAATCTTGTATCTACACTTTCTGTCCATCTTATTCACTCCACTGACCATAAAGGTGGACTTTCTAAGCACTGTTTACTTTATGAGGCACACTCACCTTGTTGTTCCACCTCAATTAAATAAAGTGCAAGGTGTAAAGTTTGTGTTGGGAACTCTTTAGTCTGAGAGCCCACATCCAGTCCTGAATAGCTGGTGTCCAGCACAGTTTGGTATCTCCCATCCTTAAACACACTAAACCATGGCAGTTAACAGGTGAGTTATGGAAATCACCAAACTGAGCTGGACCACAGCCCTATAGGACCAGATTAGGGCACCTATGATCTAATCCTTCACTACTGGCCACAGAATATTGGTTATGCTTTATGGTGGACTATTCTCAGTCCAGCAGTGACACTGAGTTTTTTAGAAAGTCTATTAGTCCTGCTGTGTGTGATCCACTCCTTGCAACACACACACAATTCCACTACTATGTTATTGTCAGAGCTGTGCTGAGAATGCACCTCTCAGACGATACTGGTGGTTTTGTGAGGGTCCTGATCTTTGATGAATGGAGTGAAGAAAGCTACCAAGATACACCAGACTACCATCATAATGGAGTACATGGGGCTACCAGATAAACAGACACTATTTTTTTACTATTGTATACCTTGTGAGTGGAGATGATAAAATGAACATAGATTCATGGTTTTAACGCACACAAAGGAGCTTTAAGTACTAGCCACACTGTTGGAATGCTAAAACATCTGAGAAGAATAACCTATATATTTACATGAAGGTTAGTTATATGCTTTGTATTTCCAATCAAGCCAGAATGCTATATTTTATTTATATTTTAGAAGTAAAATATAAACCCTGCTCCATAACTTTGACCTATGCCACAAAAGGCTTATTCTCAAGCTCGGCATTTGTAGTAGTGTATTCCTGATCTTGTGTTTTAATCATCCATAGCAGAAACAGCAGTCACTAGGTGAAGGCATACAACACACTTCCCAGTCAAGACGGCTAATGCAGTTTGGCAGAGGTGAATGTAGGGGATTCCTTGTCATTTTGAAGCTGATGCATGTTGATCACCCATCAAAACGGCATCACCCATAATACAAACAGCGTTCACGCGATTGCTTTCATTTCATTGTACAAAATGACATTTAAGCAATCTGAATGCTCAGTCATTACTTCACTGCCAGACAAGCTAAGGCTGGATCTCCCCACTGACACATAATGACACATGCCCTCCAAATTTCATAATGTGCTGCAAAAAGACTACTGACTTCATTATGCCTCAGTCAGAAACGAGTCTCTGGGCCAAATGAACCTACAGGAGAAAGCACAGTGCAAAACATGCTTTGATGTGGTCACAATAAGTGGCTGAAATGCATCTAAAATGAACATTCAGTTATCTAAGGCTAACCAGACACATAGCACTTCCCACTAATAGGCCTGTGAGACGTAGTGTTTAAAACATGTACGTTTAATGGAAATGTCGCAATACTGGGGACAAAATACAAAATGCAAAGTCAGTGACAAGATAATGTTGGTAATAAAAATGAAGATTTTTTTTCCCACAGGGACATTATTCTACTCTGGCTCAAAAACATAAATGTGAGAACTAACAACATGGGCTGTGAGGGAATACTGCATACAGATTGTGCTGTAGTTTGTATGTATGAAAATCATGTTGTTTTGTTGGCCTTTGTGAGGTCTGTGCCTCTGTTTCTGCTGTGATTGCTGCCTTTCTAAAAGGAAGTGTCCCAACAACATTTTTGTCATATTTGAACACCATTTGTGTTTGAACACATGTTGAAATAGTATTTGTGTCTGGCAGAGGCTGACCAAAGGAGCTGGGGAGATATGTGAGGGTGGGATGTGTGTTGACACCTGCCCCGTCTTTTGAGATGGCCCATAGACACAACCAAAATTTTAAAAAGTGATAAAATATATAAAATATAACATTTTATTGCCCATAACCTTGACTTAAAATGGCAGCTGTCATATACTGTCATGACTCGTCATAGTCGATTATATACAATAATACTAGGCTGAATAATACTAGAGTCATGTTCCCAGTTATGGTAGTTGTCATGGCATGTCCTGATGTTTTATATTTTGACTGATAACTAGACACATAGTCAAAAAAATGGCATGTGGCTGATGAGTGTGACCTTGAGGATCTAAGCCTCCAAGATAATAAAAAAAAAATAATAATAATTGAGTTAAATCAAAAATATACTAGAGTCTGATTGTACTGTTGACATTGATGGAGTGCTTTACACCCAGTCTTCTTACTTCCCTTCTACTTTCAGCTGCTTCCGATTAGGGTTTGCCACTGCAGATCAACAATCTCCATTTCCTTCTGTCCTCTGCATCTCCCTCTCTAACTGCCTACATGTTCTCCCTCACCACATCCATTAACATCCTAATAGGCCTTCATTTTCTCCTCTTCCCTGCAGCTCCATCCTCAGCATCCTCCTCCCAACACACTCACAATCTCTCCTCAGCATCATTCTCCAACACACTCAGAGTCTCTCCCCAGCATCCTCCTCCCAACACACTCAGAGTCTCTCCTAAACATCCTCCTCCCAACACACTCAGAGTATCTCCTAAACATCCTCCTCCCAACACACTCAGAGTATCTCCTAAACATCCTCCTCCCAACACACTCAGAGTATCTCC
>JBBIGB010017996.1:0-18887 GCA_037577075.1 Alestopetersius hilgendorfi
CGCAGCCTGAATGCGCGCGTCTGTGCTGCAAGTAAAGCGCATGCGCAAGATCGGTTTGAAATCGGCAATACGTGTGAATGATCGGCCGATTAGGCCAAAAATCGTCCGTTTCCGATCGGTGGCCGATCGATCGGTTCATCCCTAATTATAATTGCCAATACAGGCTTACACGTGAAGTAATGTATTTCACAATGTTCATCAGGTTTTAGAACAGATTTTAGAAAAGCTGTAGAATAAAAAGCTGGCTAAATGAAAATATGATGCAATCAAACATTGAATCAGCGATATTACATACTACGTTAAACTCTAACATCAAAACTTGTTTTCCACTAACCTGTTGTCCATGGTCTGAGCCTTTTTAAATCCGACAACATTTCTGTTTACTATTGGTATGCAAAACGGAGATGACTGGTGTGGTTTTTCTGCCCTCCCATCCTTGTTAGGATGTAAAAATAGCTCTTCTATGCATAGTCTCTTCTCATTTAATTATCACCTTGAAGTGACAGAGGAGCATGTCTCCTCCGAGCTTCCATCGGTGGGCAAGTGTTGCCACAGTTCGTGTTTGGTCTTGTGTAAAGTCTGCTGTACACATTTATGGGCCTGTCACGCCTGTCAGTTGTCAATATTATTTTGCTGTTTTATTTATTTATTTTTGCTTTCTCTCAGCTGTATTGTTTGATATATGGTGCACTGTCCCAACCGATTGCCAAGTAAACGATCTTTTTTGGATAAAATAATTGTATTGACACATTTCCCAGACTCTCAGACACCTTGAGATTAAGTGTTGACGTAGCCAGTGAGGTTTTCTGTGCTCTTAGATATTTTACAAACGGAGAGAGAAAAGATTGGTGGCTCTTTGAGGTCTCTTTTGGAATGATGATGCAGTCTATGGGGACAGGATGTGGGGGCGAATCTCTGCAAAAAAGACTTGCCGCTCTACTCTCCCCCCACACACACACACGCGCAAGCACACACACAGCGAGAGTGTGTAATCACATGACGCAGCAACAGTGGCTGTGCTTGCAGGTGTTCTGCTGGTGATGGTGACGGAGCATATCTAATGAATGTGCAGGGCAGTGATAAACTCGGGCCAATGGACCATTGACATTTTATAACCACCCACCGCCTTCTCTTAACATGATTTGTGTAATATCTTTCACGCAGGGTGGATTTCTTGATGCTTCCACAACACATTAACCAGGATTTGAACTTTACTCTCTTTGCACTGTGATTAACCATCCTGTGTTCCAGAAAGTGCAATCAATATTTAATGATCATTTAATGCAACATAGTAGAGGCTCACCAATCAATTGTCTGTGATGATTCTCCATTTAATTTCTGACTCAAATATCAGACCTCTGTCTGGATTTTTAATGTTTTCTATTGAATTTGTTTTTGTAATTTATTTAATGGAGTCTATATTCAGTTTTTTTCTTATTACAGTGATTATATTGGGAATTATATGCTATTAGGTGGAATATTAATTTAGATTTGAACTAGTTTAGTTTATATATTTTAACTGACTATACCTAGAGACTCTACCCAGTTAGTTAAGATTGTATTAGACTTTGGAACCCACATCTTTTGCTGTGATTGTGTCTTTCTGAATGTTGGCAAAAGTGCTTACTAACTTTTCACTGTTTTACCCATGAACTTGAGTTTTGTTACATAAACATGACTGTTTCTTCTCCGGTCAACTAAGGACAGTGGTGGGTGTGCACAGTGGCTATCACCTTTGTAGCTTGTTTGTTTGCTGAAATCGGGGGTGTTGAAGCTCACCCCATGTTACATCCCTCTCTGATCTCCCCTACTAATTCTAAGCAAGTGGCTGTCATTCATTTGGGTTTGGTTTTGCAGAGTGGAAAAAGCTATCAGCCCTTTTAAACAGGACAAATGGAGCATTACAGTACTGTCATAGATCATTCTGTCTAAATGGGATTTAATCATGCTTTGTGACTTCTGACCGAGTCCAGTCATCGAGGTAGCCATTTAGTGAATGAGGCCGATTAAACATTTAGGTCATGCTGTTCTCTCAAACTCGATCATTTGACTTAAAAGTACTTCATTTTAAAAAGGCAAAATGACTTAATGTCTAACATGACGTCAAATAATTGTTTCAGCTCTAGAAAGTAAATGTGTTTCAGTGAACTCTGATTGTCTGCCAAGATTAGGCAGTTTTTTCATCCAGGGCGGTTGGAAAGGAGTAATTAATTGCTTTTGTTTGGGTTATATTTTGTTCAGTTATTGCTTTAAAGAGGTCAGTTGATAAGGTGATTAGACCACTCTTAAAATTTGCCCTGACTACAGTAGCTGTTGACGTTAAGTGTTTGAGTAGACAGAAAAAGACTTATTGCAGCAGGTCCACAACTGAATTGAGGCTTTACTCACTCATCTGTTATTGATGAATGTACACAAAGGCCCAGGTATGTGCAGTGTCTGAGCTCTCAGCATTTGAATTGGGTGCTTTCTCATATTGACTAAATGACGCTTTTCTTAATTATAGTAGGTCTAATGGTAATATTCTTCAGTTAGCATGGTTCACTAATAGCTTTTTCATTTCTTTTGAGAACCTATTTGTACCCATAAAACCATTTTTAGCTTTGCTCTCAAAGAACAAAACCAACATTTTTTTTTTTTTTTTCCCACAACTATTTGGGAAGGACTGCCATAATGAGGAATACTCTATTCCTGTGTCATGTTGTAGCCATTAGCTGTGTCGTTTTATGCCTGGTATTCATCTAGACACCCTCACACACCATCGTACATCCGCACGCCTTCACGCACACCATCGTACATCCGCCCTGCCCTAAAAGGCAAAGACCAGTAACTACATATTTGGTCAAAATTGACTTTAGACTACAAATGGGCTTTAGGACATCTACTTTGTCTTGTAAGAAACTATCCTGGTTCAAAGTCCCATTTCAGAGAAAAGATTGCAGTAAAAAATCCATACCAATACTAAAACATTTAAGCTATTTTTCTCAGGTTCAGCTTCGGTGTAGTTGCGGCACTTTGGCTTTGTAGGGCAGCACACCCCATCGTACATCTGCACACATTCACACACACCATTATATGCCTGCACACACTTCCTACTCAAATTTATTAGAACCACATTGTAACGTTTTTTTTTTTTTTTCGTTCTTATTGCCTTAAGGTTGCTGAAATTAGTCTGTAGAAGGTGTAAGAGAGTGTTAATTTGTCACTGGGATTTGTGCAGTGTCTTTTAGCCTTAAAGTAAAGACTGTAAGGATATTTATTCCATGCAATGACAGTGATGGCTCTAAATGTGCCACTGAGTACCACCCCGAGTCCTTGCAGATGCAGTCACTGGCTAGGAGTTTGCACTGTAACCATGGGGACCGAGAGGGAAAAAGAGCTTCACACCAGATGCTTGAGCTATGGTATTGATGACTGAGTTTATCTGAATCAGCGCAGTGTTATTTGATTCTTGCATGTCGACTTGGGTAAATGAAAACTGATCTGTCGTCGTCCTGAATGAAAGGAGTGTTTTGGGGGGGGGAGGGGGGCATTGTGTAATGATACTATCAGAATTAAATAATGTACTCGAGTTCTGGGTGTTGTAGTTCCATGGATTTAGAATATTCATGTTAATTGCAAGATACTGCTTTAGTGCTAGTGAGTGAACTAAAAAATAAGGTTGTGATTGATTCAGACTTTTTCCACTTGTGCTTTGGATGGCATTCCTGTTTGTGGGGAAAGATGAGTAGAAATTATTTAGATCTGCAGTTATCAATGCCACACTATTATCTTAGCATGGCAACCTCAGTGGTAGAGATGTGACCAGCATAACTGTTTCAGTTTTTACAGTTTTATTTAAGTTTATTTTAGAAAAATATTTGTATTATTCTATAACCCACTGTGTTGAGCGCATGTTAAAGTCCAACCCTGATGTTTCCAAACTGTTCTGCTGCTGCTTGCAATGTGCTCTTTTGTTTTCGTTCATCAGTCTAGGGCTGTCAGTCAGTTGTATCAGTGACATATTGATTGTTTTCACTCTTGAATGAACAGATGTAGTTTATAACGTTTATAAATAGGAATTGAAATGTTAAGACCGTAATACTGAGTATGATGGTTTGATGGTATACGGCAGTATTTAGTACAGACCACAATCCACCCTGTCATTAAATCAAAAACAGCAACACAACCTACATCTACATTTAAATAAACACTCTCGCAAGCCGCTGTTGGTAAAATGAAAACGAAGTAGCTGACGGAACATAAATGAAGAAAAAATGTCAGTTATAGTTAAATCAGTTAAATCTTCAGAAGCTTGGAATGGTATTTAAAATCTGGTCATAATACAATTCATGAGCTTAATGTTTAAATCTAATTACATTTTGTGTATTGTATATACTATATTAGAGATGCCCTGAAATTTTGCAGACTGTTTCGTTGGGTATTGGTTCAAAAGCAACATTTGTTTACTTATTTGTTTTTAGCCGATAATAGAAAAAAACAAGTTTCGATGGCAATTAAAGGAAACAGTTAAAACTCTTAGCTTCCATAACTTTTCGGGTGATTAGCCCAGACATGTTCAAACTGGTTAAGAAGGCTGTTAAAAAATGCAGTTAGACCTCTGCATTACAGGTTTAACTCTGAAAAGTTTTTAAATGATTTAAAATGAAATGTTTAAATTGATTTAACTATGGATTAATTGAATTATCAAACAACTATTATCTGTTATCAAGGACCTGTACTTCACATATTTTGATCATTTTGTGCATATTTTTTGTGTAAACTTTTTATATTTGTCAGCTGAGTTTTGTCCCGTTGGTGTTTTTGTTTACGGAGCGAAGTACATCAGTGCATCGCTGATGAAAGCACGTTTTTATTTGTTTTAAGGGCCAAGCTGAAGCTCTGACTTGTATGTATTGATATTCCTGTCTATGTTTAGCCACAGAAGTATTTTCTTTTTTGTGTGATCCTGTTGGTCATCTTGTAATCAATTTTCCTTCTCTTTTGCAGTTTTATCTACAGGACACAAAGAGCAGCAACGGCACTTTTATAAACAGCCAGCGCTTGAGCCGAGGGTCTGAGGAAAGCCCGCCATGTGAGGTGCTCTCTGGTGACATCATCCAGTTTGGAGTGGATGTGACTGAGAACACCCGCAAAGGTGAGGCCCATGTTTATATTTTCGTTCAGAGTGGTTTTAAGGGTGTGGATGAAGCCCAGTGGTTTATTTCCCTCACTACTTTTATGAGAAAACTAGAAGCATTTCCTGTCATGATATCAGGGACCAAAAAGAATTGGATTTTGGTTTTCCTGGGGCATTGTTAAAATGTTTATGAGAAGGTACTATGATACTGAAACATTTTCACTGCAGATATTGGGCAGCTGGTGGCCTGGTTGCCCTTGTGTTTGGTAGATCACAAGTTTGAATCCCAGGGCTGTCAATGACACCACTGAGGTCCCTTTGAGCAAAATGCCTTCTCTACACACTGCTCCCCAGGTGCTGCTTCGCTGGGTGTCCAGTGCATTATTTGGTGAATGGGTTAAATCCAGAGAGAGAATTTCACATTGGTGCTGTGATGTGTTCATGTGTGACAAATGGAAGCTTTATGAAATTTTTCATTATTCCTATAAAAAGGCAAATCTCGGCAAAAATAAATGAAATAACTCTGTATAATTATTCACTGTTGGATATAGACTGTTAACTTCCAATGAATTATTTTATGCTACTCATTTATTTGTTTGAATTTTTGAAAGTAGCATTGGGCTTTATACCAAGGTTTATAGTAAAACATACTTGGTGTGTTGATCAGTACATCCTGTATGTTTGGGGTTTTCTCTCAAAATGATGCTGTCTGTCTAAGGAGGAACATCAGAATCAGAAACTTTGTAATTATTATACAAGAAATTTCCTACTGGATAAGAGACAGAGATGAGACCAATTGAAAAAATAAAGTCTAAATAAAATTAGTAGAAAACCTCGTTATGAAAATACACTATGCTAAATACAGAAATGCTGGGTATAACTGCTATATACAGTATAACAGTTATGAAGCATACAGGTAGTTTAGAGTAGGTTTTTGCATTATTCGATAATAAAAAAATAATATTGACAAGTAGTGATGTTGCAGTTAGAAAGTGTTTGTAGTTAGAAATAATTAAAAACTAGCCATACTGGTAAGATGTGGAAATTTTTCAGATATCTTTCTGGCTGCTTCAGATAGCCATGATGTAAGGCCTCTGGCAGAACATGGGTTTTGAAACCCAAGAGCAGTTCATGATTGCAGCCCTGAAGGTGTTGTAATGACTGCAGATGAAGTGGAAGCTTTCACAATCAGATATGAATGCAAAGCAACTTGCCCTTTTAGAGAATGTGAAGAGGAACACTTCGCTACAGCAGAATGCGATCGCTGGGAACATGGTAAGAGAGAAAAACATTGAGAATAATTATTTCAGGTCGTAGGATAGTAGAGTTTCTAAAGTATTGAAACAATGCTGATTCCTTTGGTCTTGAGTCTTACTTGGCAGGAACGTTATGTCAAGTTACTCCCTGTCAAGGTTTTTTCAGTCGGCATTGCTAAAACTGGAAAACTACTCATCGTTTTAGCTTGTCTTGGGAAAGTTGTGTGTAGTGTAGGTGTGTTTTAAGCTAGAGAAACATGCCAGCTTGTAAAGCTGTTAGACTGGAGGGTGAGTCAGCTGCTCAAACTTGGGCGGCTTATACAAGGGAGTGCCTCAAATCAATCAGATCTGTACTTGTGCTTGAGAGTTTGTGTGTACACCATTCTTTTGCTGTGAGATTAGCGCCTTTGCTGTCGTTTTTAATTTGTCTTTCTTTTCTTCTGTAGTCACTCATGGCTGCATAGTTTCGACCATCAAGCTCTTCCTACCAGATGGCATGGAAGCTCGGCGGCGATCAGAGTAAGACCTGTTTTAAGATAATCGAGAAATGCACATTGCACAATAGCCAAGTCTACACACTCATTACTCAAACACAGTATGTTTTTAACTAGATTAACCCTACAGCATTAAACTTACTTTGTTCCTGATACTTTTAGGTAGCAAAATGATGTAGGGATATCATGCAGTGGAAACAAACACTGAAAAATGTAATACACAATAAAACTGTGTGTGTTCTCAGCAATACCCTCAGCTTAATTCTGTGCTTGTGCCAGTGTATAGTTGTTGGTAATGTGTTCAACAATTCTCTTCAGGCTTGTAGAAATCATTGTTTAATTGCCATATTATATATGTCCACCCGGCAATTATTTCAGCCGATCACGCTTACTTTAATTAATCATAGTTTTCACAAATACTGCTGTTATTTGTAGGCACTAAATCATCATGATAATGACAAGCTGACAGCAATTATTCTATTACTCATGCTTCATTGGATATATATTTACTGGTCATTTATTATCATTATTAAAATGATCATTTATGTTCTATTTAACTTTGTATGCAACTATTACTGATATAGAACACGAACAGCGCTTGAATTAGGCATTGGGTTGAGGCAGAATGGAACTGCACTCTTGATTATTGCTGGTTGTGATTGTGAACTAATCTCCTCAGTAATCTCGAACATCAGTACTTGATGGTCTTGGAGTGGAATACAGTCAAATCCTCACAGCAATGTTCCAACAACTTGTGTAAAACCTTTGCTTCAGTAACAGCCTCTTCTCTTTTGCAAAGTGTAAATATACCCTAATACTAAGATGCTTGATTTAAGAATAAACATTGGATGAGCATCTGCAGTGTGTCTAAGCCTTAAGACAGTGTATTTGTAAATATAAAAAGAAATCATTGACAGTAAGATCATCTTATATCTAGGAAACAAAGCTTAAATAGATTGAAAATGATCGGTTAAACTTTATAATAAATCTCTAAATTGGCTCTAAAATGGATATCCAGTCTTAAAAGCTGTGAATGTCTGTGTTTACGCTATACTCTGTGAAACTGAAAATAAAGGAGCAAAGGGAAAATGCTACAGAACAGTGAAGTGTTGGTACATGCACCAAAAATTCGCAAGTCATTGTTGCTGCTAATTCATCATTGCATGACACTGTGAGGCTTTTTTTAAAAAAATTTTTGTATATGTCTATTATTAGAGTGCATTAAAAGCTGTTTTATCTTGATTTATATATATTTGGACATTGTCAATACACAAGTGATCCTTTGCTGCTTACATTTGTGTTGAAAATGTAAGCAGTAAAGGATCACTGTTCTGTGTGTGTGCCCTCTCGAGAGTGCCGTTTGCTTGCTGTGCTTTTTTTCTCTCCTTGTGCGCTGATTGGGGATTCCCTCAACAGCAACACATGGCCCAGTCAGCAAAAGCAGCACACACTAGAGCCAATGGTAAAACTACAAGCGGCAGTCAGTTACTGATGCTCACAAACATCAGACAGTTGCAGTTTTGTGTTTCAGAGCCCCAAGTATTGTGGTCAGGTTTAATATGAGGTCAAGCAAAAGTGTCCTGGTTTTCTGTTTTGCGTAGCCCCCCGAGGAATGTTGTTAATGACCACAGGGAAGTCCTGACACTGTTTGAATGTGATGTAGGTCTCCAGGTTATGCCTGTCTGTCTATGACTGTATATCACTAGGCTTTAAAACCATGCCAGGGAAGGTTTCTCCCAGACAGGGCGCTCGCTAGCTATGTGCATCTCCTGGCCGTCGACACTGGCAAGGCCGGTGGAAATGCAGTGTGCAGTGTATGCTGGCATCCATGCTAATTCCAGCACATTGGCCATATTTAGATGTGCTCCTTGTTTAGAATGCATGTGGAAATAAGCTCTAAATAACCTTAACCTGTAACCTTAGCATGGGACCTTTACAGGAAATCTAAATGCAAACCTGTGAGGGTGAAATTTCCATTTGTATGTGTTGGGGGATGGTCTGGGAAGTTGTTGACAGCTGTTAACAACTGATTTTTGTGTTTATCCTAATCTGCTGTTCACTGAAGGCTAGCTAGACGGGTGTCTTACGGATTATAATAAATTAACATGACCATTGCCTTCTGTTGTAAATCAAAGTTTCCCTTAAGATCTGTTTGGGGGGTCGAGCTGGGCATTGGTGTCTGATTTTTGTGTCCCTGTAAAGGAATTAGATTTGCTGAAGCCAAAGAATGTGATCATTAATAGCATCACACGTTGGCCCTTCTGTTTAAACAGCCTTTGACAGTGAATGGAGTTTAATTGCAGCCTCTAGCAGCTCTTAAATGGATGTGATTTTCTTTCTAGTCCCTCCCTGCTCTCTCTTTCACCTTTCATTGCTCTCAGTGCTCTCTGCTCACTGCCTCTGGACCTGCAGTGGTGTTTAAAGAACCGGATGATAAATTGTGCCTGGTGTCTGCAGCAGAGCTCCTAGGATGAGCTCTCAGTTCAGTGGCATGTTCACGCTCGGCTCCTGGACTGAGGCGCTGTTAACGGCGGTATTTATAGAAGCTGCACGCTGCTTGTTGTTGAGCTTTACCCTCTGGAGCACAGCCAGGCCAGCTGAGATGTAAGCTATGGCCTTTCCTGTATTGGCGCCCGCCTCCTCGTGCCCATTACGTTAGGCTTATGGGTGGATGCATCTTCTTTGTCTTTTTTGCACCAAGAGGGGCCTGAGAAACTTTCTTTCCAAGCATGGCACGGTGCTAGACTGCTGAAATTCTTTCCAGCAAGGCGACTATAGACATCTGCTAAAGATATTTCCCCTCTTTTTAGAAAATTGCTCATCTCAGAAAAAGCCTGTGCCTCGTTTTTTCCACATAGCTGACTGTAGTCTTCTGTGATGGGATCGTTTTTCTGCTGTTCGAGACAGGGTAGATGGATTGATTGAAGGAGGAGAGTGGCCAGATGGAGATGGATGGAGTGACTGCTATGCAGGGTTGGGTTTTGTTTTCCTTTTTCTGTGATAGTCGCAGGCCAAGAGGAGCTGGGTGTTTCTTCTGGGCCCGAGCCTCTCTGCTGCATCATCTTTGGCCGTCACGCTGCTCTCTGTTCACTTAAATTGAGGACAGATTTCACCAGAAAGGGAAAGATAATCTGTTTCCAGTTTGTTCCAAATATAGGATTGTTTCATAGTTTGTCATGGAACGGACTACATGCCATTATGTCCATGTTCATATTAGCGGTATGATGCCTCAGTCTAGAGGTGGTGATTTAGTTTTGCAGTTTGTTTATAATCAGTCACAATAAGTTTGTACCTCTGTTTTTTATTAAAAAATGCTAGTATTGAAGGCTTAATGTGTTTTATTGGCATAAATAATTAGACTGCTACATAGATCCCTAATCAAATCAGATGACTGAGGTCAGATATCCCTGATGAGTAATTTGTGTTGCTTATGAAAGTTTAGTCTGTGCCACACTGCATACAAAAGTTCAGCTGTATGATTTATGAATTAACTGTCACAAAGATTTCTTAAATTGTTAGGGTTAGATCCGTTTTAGTTAGCCATCCTTCTGAAAGTTTTTTTTTTTTTTTTTTTTTTGCAAATTCAAGAATTGTACTCGTTCTTGCGCCTTTATTTTTAAGCGTTAGGTGATTCAGATTGAGATTTTACACTTGTCGCATACACCATCATGCCTAGTACAACATGCAGTGAAATGCTTTTTAGTAAGAACAGTTGAAACAGTATGCCGGTAGGATAAAGTGCAGGTGCATTACCAACAAGACATACATGAATGTATGATACACACATAATAACTATATAGTGAGTATTATTACTGTGGGAGTATTATTAATGTGGATATGAATGCAATATGGATAGTCACAGTACAATATAGTGCATAATTATGCTGGGTGTAATTAGAGTCCGGATCAGCAAACCAGTAGAAACAGTATGAGGTGAAATGCAAGTACAGGTAGTCGGGAATATATGTAGCCAACACTTTAGTCTGCGCAACTTAATTAATTAATACAATTTGGTATTTACAATTCACCAATTTGCGTTTACCAAACTGAGAAGCGATCCATTTTAGTCTATAAGGGCACGGATACTCGACATACTTTTTCCTTTAGTGATCTCTGCGGTTTGTCGCCATGGTAAAGGTGCTTTAAAAGGCTATGAATAGCACCGACAGAGCTGCTGTTGGAATAGTTGCCAGTGTGTTTAGAATATAAAATGTGGAATTTTCATTGTAGTATAGTCGCGAAGCTGCCAAAAAAAACGCTTTGTATCCGACATTATATAAGAAGCTCTGGTTTTGGTAGAGCTTTAAACTGTTGTCTCTTCTTAGTAAAGTTGTATTTACAATAAGAGCATTGCAATATTGACTACTTCAGGGCACAATGTGTGTACTTGGATGTGCTCACATTAATATACACACATGCACAAATATATCTTGTGTTCTGCAATACTTATCACAAAAGTGAAATACAAAATCAATATAATAACTGTGTATATGTATGGCCGTTCACATGATTATGAATTTGGTTTATAGGCAACATTATAACATTCCTAAGCAATTTAATCACAATGGTAGTCTTTGTCCATATTGTGTAGCCCCCTTACAAGAAATTGACTGCTGATTTGTTCAAACTGCATTAAGACAAGCAATTCTTTACTAAAGATCAATGAGCATATGACTGTAATGGAAGAGCCCATGACACAGCATGCTTCTCCTGATGGTAACAGGGTGGCATTTTAAAACATCCATGACCAACAATGGTGGAGCGTGTGTCTTGCTTCAGGCTTGGCACAGGAGCGCTGTTGTGACTCATCGGCGGCTTACATAAACCTGAACCGACACACACACACACACACAGCAGACAGTGTGCCTGGGGCTCCACACTGCTCTAATTTTGGGGTAAAATTACTAAAGCCAGGTGGGAGATCTAGCAAGCTGAATCTTCCTCTAAAGGATCCACTTCTTAGGCCTGGGCAAGATATAAGCTGGTCCCTGAAGTTCGCTTACTTCTCATTCTAGGAGCTTAATGTGTCCTCATCTATTGTGGGCAGAAAAAACACCACCAGTGTACACACATTACGTTATGTTTTTTTTTTGCCTTTTGTGGGTTTTTTTTTTTATTTTAATTTTAATTTTATTTATTTATTTTTTTGCTCGCTGGAATGCACTTCGACCTGTTAGCTTTGTTTCTTCATTTCGTTGAATGGAACAAGAGTCATGAGGGTGCCAGCTAGGAGATCAGGTTCTACCACATATTGTCCTGCCCAGGTTGTGCTGTGTAGAAAAAACGAAAGTGTCAGTGATCTTCATTGAGCGTCGTGAGGCTTGGACACGTTTCTCTTGAAGAATGAGAAGTTGGAAACCCCAGAGCTGATCTTTGACCCTCAGCTTGGGGAGTGGTTGAAATGCTATTAACTTGTGAGGAGAGGATGGGCCAGCTTTGTTTTGAAGTTGAACAGGATCCACCTTTCTTATCTAGCTATTGAATAGAGCACAATGTTCTGTTGGTTCCCTCAAGGCATTTTTTATAACGGAGCTGAAACTGGGATGCTGCATGTCTGAGGGAAGTCTTTGAAATAGTTGAACACCTCTCTTTTTGAAGGATTTGGCCTACCGAAGTCATCGTGTCTTAACTGGAATCCAACAGGAGTTTTTACACCAGGTAACCTGAAGTGACTGAGTTTTTTTGCTCTGACTGCAGCTGTTGTGACAGATGTCAGGTGTGAAAATGTCGCAGACAGCATGCGGTACAAATCTGTGATAATGACTTAATTTGGTGGAATATGTGTGTGGCAGAACAGAAATTGTGGAATGACATGCTTGGTTGTGCCAGTTTTAATAAATGTATTAGTTTCCACTAAAACTAATGGAGAGATATTTTTAACTTATTGTTTTGTATTACTAGGTTATATAAGTAAATATATACGCAACATGCTTTCACAGCAGAGTATATCATACATTTTTTAATTGTTTTTTCATTACTGTAACATCAAAGGTGTTTTTTAATAAGAAGAGAAAAATCTTGTCCTTTACTGTTTAACCGTGTGTAAGGAGATACTGTAACCAACTAAGCAGTTATTAATCCTAGCTTAAAACACTGTGATGGTTATGAAGTTGGAGTTGGGGTTCATTTTATCTGAGCTGGAGATCCATATTTTATCAGATGTTGGGCATCTTTCAGCGAATGAGTCTGGTTTGAGTACAGAACCGTGAATGCATTTGTTCGTTTGTACAGTCTTCAGTCACGCTGTTATCACACTGTTCTGATTGCGGAGAGATAAACTTCTGTGTTCTGTCTTTGCCTGCTTGCCTTTCTGAGGTTCAGAGTCCAGTGGTGGCACAGCTGACACTTTGGGCTTTCAACCCGAATGCCGCCTTTGGAGACAGGAAGTGGTGTGCTGGTGCATTAAGTTTTCTGGTTTCCCTTAATGTCAACATTTAGCTTGATCAGTTCTAGATTGTTCTGTTATGGTGGTCTGATGGTAATGCAGATACTGTTTATTCTGTTTTTCTTTCATTTAATGTGCAGAAAATCTCTGCTTCGGGCCACAAGTGTGATATAGTTAATGTTTTGCTAGTAGTGCTCTTTGTCCTTGCCACAGGCCAGCATGCTCCACTTATTTTGAGCTTATTTTTGTTGTTGGTTAGGAAAAGTTGGTTTGTTTGCACAGATCTACTGCCGGTTTTGTAAACAATGACATTTACACTTGACTCCAGATGTGGTTGATCACCTGATGTTTAATATCTTTTCATGGCACTGGAGCTTGAGGCATGTGTGATACTTTAGACTTGCATTTTGCACTGCGCCAAGCCTCCATCACTTATAGCAACATTAGCCGTCTTGCTCCAGTACAACATTAAGAAAATGTCTCCAGACACCGCATCTTGGCTGATTGGCTACATTGGGGTAAACAAATTTGTGTAAATTAGATTTATTTGCAGTATGCAAGTTATATTGCATGTGAAATATTTTCCATGCCTGAAAATAAGACTGATGTATCATATCTTGGGCTCCTCATTACTGTCGGACATTCTGAGCAAGCTTAGGAATTTGAAGTATGCTTCTTTTTTTTAATTTAATTAAGGATCATGAAATTGGCAAAAAATGTACATATCCACCTACATGTATCCAATGTGTACATGCATGCATATATCCAGTGTGTACATACATATACTTGAGTTTATTTATAATTTTTACATGAATATTAAAATGTTACAAAATTAGTAAATAAAATTTTTCTTAATAATTAGTATGCTGCGAATAAAACTGTGACATCCGGGGCTTGTCTGCTGAAGCCCCTTGTGCAGGACAAGGGGGCATGGTGCACGAGGCCCTGACGTTTCAAAAGTAAAAAACAAATGCAAAAATATCTGCAGTTTCCGTGTTAGTGCAGAGGTTTCAGTGAACAACCGCGTTGTTGTGGTGAAAAATGCCTAAAAATGCAAAATTCAATAGTGTAAACCTAAATTTGCCCCACATATGCTCTCAAAACATCTTAATTTCATTCAAACTCATTAGCCTTAAAGAAAATGTAAAGGTAAACCTGTATTTATACTGTATAGTTTACACTGAACTCCTGCAAGTCTAGAATTTAAATACCAATGTTACCCCTGTATAGGGGTGGGCGATACGGCCAAGATTTTTTTTTACAGTTAAATCACAATTTTGATTTTTATATTGATTTGTAACTACAGATTTTCTTATGCTATTCTGCAAGTTACTGAACAGTACAACCAAATGGTTTGCCTTTGGAAAAATGTAACCCTAAAAAACTAAACAGCATTTAATCAGTTTACATGTATATTTAAAGCTAAATAAATGCTTGTTACTTCAGGACAACAAATCAACGGGAACAAAAAATATCAAATGGTCAACAATAAAAATGGCAACTAGTGCAATCCTTAAACTAGTACTGAGTTATTCAACATGGTTATTTAAACGTGGCATTAAGTGCAATCCTGTGTCTAAAATGCGATTATAAAAAATATCAACTTGGGAACATTTTTTTCCAGCATCGTTTTTAAGCATTTATCAGATATATATATACCAGGGGTCGGCAGCCTTTGACACTCAAAGAGCCACTTGGACCTGGTTTTCACAAAAGAGAACACCGGGAGCTGCAAATCCGTTTTTGACTTCTTAAATGAAGATAACACTGCATATGTTTTACATTTTTTATGCTGTGTATAAAAACTAGTCTAGTGTGTTGCTTGAAATTTTATTCAAAGAAAACATTTTGAAAGTTTAAAACAAAAAAATAACATTGTATTTTATTGTTACACAATCTTCAAATTTCGACCTACAATAAAATAAAATGTGCTTAACACCTAGAACGGCTGACAGCGTCAATTGGTGTAATTTCATCAGAATCGTGTCTATTGGCCTATTGGAACAGCAAGCATGTTCTGTAATATGGGTGTGGTGTAGGCACATGTACACACTTTTACGTTTGTACATGTGCCTTGAGAGACGCCTTCGACCAGAATCCAATACCTTGTATGTGTCGCTGACATACTTGACCAGTAACCTCTGGGTCCAAGTCTACTGGACACTTGCTGTGTCTGTTGGCTGCAGCTTGTGTGGATATATGCAGACAAGGTGCAGGACTAAATGCCCGAACATACTGCATCAGTGTCGTATCAGGAAGCGTCTTGTGCGATACTGGGCACTGTGTCAATTGACGCATGCAGCTGTTATAAGTATATCCAGTTAGCAGCCATTCTAGTGTTAAATTGTTTTTCAAAAGCCACATGGAGCCGCCACATAAGGGGTTGCCGACCCTTAATATAGACGATACAACATCAGTACATCGATCGTCCTCTTGATCTCATGTCATTATCGCCCACCCCTACCTCTGTAGACTGTGCTGTATTTCATGCACGTACGTTTTCTTTGGTATGGACGTGCGTATTGTTTGGTAATAAGCAGTTAAATTCATTAAATTTATTGTAATAAAAATACAGGGCTTTAACAAAAACAAACAAAAAACTTGAGATGCTCCAAGGGGGATATTCTGGGCAGTAGCCAGTCAGCACCAGGGAAAAATAAATAACGAGCTCTGCTTGGCTACTTTCAAACCTCCCGCCTCTGAATATAGTGAAGGATGCGTCACAGGGCAGAAGCTAGCAAGCAGAACTAAATAGCTTTCGCGGATTGGCTACTTTCAAACCTCCCACCTCGGAGTACGGCGGTATTTCACAGTCCCAAGACACACTTTCTTTTTTGTTTCTCTTCACAGTACAAAAACATTTATGGTTATATTTATATGGAAATGTTGCTGAATTTGTTTGTTACAAAATTAGTAAATTATATATTTGTCTAATTTAGCACAAATATGAACATATAAGCGGGGGTTACTGTATTAGTTCAAGTAGGGGTAAATACACTTCTATATTTGTTTTTGTATTTGTATAGTATACGTTTGATATGCTGATAAATTTAGTTTTTATTCTATTGGTTATGCTGCTGCTAGTTCCTTCTTTTGTACTGTCCACTTGCTGCCATATCAGTGCAAATTTCCCACATGTGGATTAGGAGTAGTAGGAGCGTTATAGGAGTATAAACACACTGACGATCTGCTTCTTAGCTGAATCTCCAACTCTGCTCTGGGGTTGAGCTTCAGCTCCATGGTTACTCGGCTGCCATTCAAGCGCGTTTATAAGCAGCTGCGTCACTGTTAAACATTAACCCAGAGCAAAGTTGATCCGATTTCCACTCTGTGGAGTGGCTGCAGATAAACATTTGTTTCTAACTTGGCTGACATGCATATGAACTCTTATGGGCCAGGCCTTTAAACAGCCATGGGGGGCAGACTGTTGTTGCTGTGATTCATTAATAGTCTTCTTTCTTCTCGTTTTCTCAGTGTTATTCAAGCACCACTACCACTGCCTGTTGATAAGGTAAGTTCTGAGTTTTTCTTTACTGTACTCTTAGCAGTATTTGGTCTGTTGTTTTTTGGCCATTCTTTTTTTTTTCCCTTCATTCTTTTCTATTGTTCACCCCACCCTGTTGGATTTCCCAAATGTTTCTGAAATGTGTAAATGAAGGAGGATTTTGACCCAGTCGTCTTTTGTGTTTGCTTATTGAGACGTCTGCGTTCTCTCAGCGTACATGTGGGGCGCTTCCTTTTTGTCTGTTTACAGCACTTGTATGACATCATCTGCCCTTCACTCCACTGTGCTCAGCCTAAGCTGTGTAAGGGAACACTGCTTGTGCTCGTGTTCCCCTTTGGGCTATGGCACGTTATTAATTTCAATTTACAAGATAGCACCATTTTCACTTGATGCATGGATTTGTTTCCATAACCAAGCATTACATTTAGCTAAATGTTTACCTTTGCACTGCTGGGGTTGCCCGGTGCGCTGTGTGTTTGTCGTCATCAGCTTCATCTCCTTTTAAGTAATTTGATGCTGAGCCTTGATTAATTCAAAGCCAAATGACATTAAACAACTGGGTGTCCGGTCCCAGGTCTGTTACATTACGGACTGTGTCTACCTCTTCCCTCATAGCTTAGTGGGCATTGTTTATATCCCTGGATGGAGTCGTGTATTGATGAATAGCGTACTTAGAGTGGTCCAAGCACAGATAAATAATGCACTTATCGTCTTCTCCCACACCTTCCACTGGGTGGGATGCTTCTTCCTGGCGAGGAATTCACTCTTGAGGGCCAAAAGCACTCAGCATAGAGGTGTCTTTCTCTGAGGAATGGAAAGTGCTGGTTACTTGCTTAGAACACTTAATTACGTTAGTGACGAAACCGAAATCTAATTAAATCTTCTTCTTTTCCCCCCCTGCCCTCCAGTCCCTGCCCTTCCTGACCATGACTCCTTTTTCCTGTTCAGAAGTTTGAATTTGCTTAAATGTTGGTCTGTTCCTGTACGCTGCTACTTTGATTTATGTGAATGAAGCCATGGGTAAATGAGCTGCTGTCATCTAGGTTTGGCCACTGTTATTGACTGCTTGATGGTCTCAGCATTTTCAGTGGAAGTTCTCCCTCTGCAGTGGCTGCACCTGAATCGCCTTTGTATTTTGCATTAATGAGTATTTCAAGTAATTCCAGTTATCAGTCACTCAAAAATTACCAGTGGACTGTCATGCATATTTTATATACATATTTGCATATTTTATGTTTTTGTGAGTGGCTGTAACTTGCTGTATTGTGTGCGTAATGAGTACGGTAGCAGCTTCATTTTAAAGCTCATATTCCTAAACCAAAAATAGGTTTTATGTTGAAGCACATATTTGACCTCGTGTCTGTGTTGGTGTGTTTTAAGCAGGTGCTGATCCCATTACTTAACAGCTCTTTGCACTTTCTTTTGACCGGTCGCTGCTGTGCTCTTATGTACAAGGTGTAGATTGACTGGCTTCCCCTTGGACCTCAGGAATGCAAGCCTGTCAGCCTCTTGCCCTTTTACAGACACTCGTAATCTTGCCTTTAAGCCCTGGTGTATCTGACCACAGCATCTGACACTGTCAGTTTAGGTTTACCTATTCTTGTCTGCTGAGGTATTTGGATGTGGGTTGTTGTATGGTATGGATTCACAATAATATTCATTGTATCAGCAGATAATGACAGTTGTACAGATATTTAGACCTATATTTTAAGTTTACAGAAGATTAATGTTTGATGCTGGACTGGTGTCCGTTGTGCATCATTTGTGACGACAGAAATAACTGTTTCTCTATAATGCCAATCCAGGTAGAACTATATATTTATGTATCAATGCATCAGTCTAGTATATGCATAAAACCATCTGACCACCTGGATCATGAAGTAGATCATGTTTTTTGTGTGGGGTAGTGGTGCAACGGATCACTGTTGATCCATGATCCGAACTGATCCCTCTCCACGCTTCGGCACGCATGTGATCCAAAGATCCGAAAGAAAAATAAAAGCTCCGCTAAATGGTGCGCGTAGAATGGGGTGCACCCAAACACTACGGGGGTTTTTTTTTTTCTTTTCTGCGTAAATAAATCGTGTAGCAGAGTTACAGCAAGGGTTTTTCGTTGGAGGAAATGGAGAGC
>JBBIGB010019316.1:0-18832 GCA_037577075.1 Alestopetersius hilgendorfi
GGGTACCTCAGTGGTGCCTAGTGGTCTTGGGGATCGAACCCGGACTTTCTGGTCGCAGGGCGAATGCCCTAACCACTCATCAGACTCATCAGTCTCAATCAGACTGGTCAAGACTGGTTAATAATAACCTAGTGTAGGATTTCCATGCATATCTTAACATCTCAAGGTTCCAAAAGAACCCCCTAACTCTTTCATTTCTTGGGTTCTCTCTGCTTCAACTGCAGTGACCATCAGATTAGTCAGACTGCCTGGTCATCATCATTGTAGCTTGACTCGTCTGTATTTGTCTATAATTGTCTATAATCACTATGAATCCCACATAGGATAACCTAGCTATTGCATCAACCTCCTGGCTGAGGGCAGGACTAGACCTTTTTGATGAGGTTTTCCATTCGCCTCTTGACCTGAAGATATCAGCTATAATTGTGTTTTGCTAATTATAACCTGTGATAACGGTTGGAGGTAAAAATGATCATCTAAATAGGATGCTATGCTATGATATGGGATACTAAATGGATTTCATTGAAACATTTACTAATCACATTTAAAAGGCATTGATCTGCTAACCACTTCAGCCATACATTCTGCTCCAGCCTTAATGCCCAACATAGGTACTGTGTGTACCTGCTATTGCATTCACTGGAAGCAACCAGTAATAAAGGGTGATTTTGACTTATAAAGTAAAATGATCATAGCTACATATTACAGACAATAATAGTAATAAATAATGACAAATATTAAAAAATAATACATAATAAAGAAATAATGGAATAGAATAAATAAATGACAAAAGTGTATTCAGATACAGAATCTCTAGCAGAGAACATGCCCCGACCCCCAGCCTAAATGGGCATGTCGCCCCGGGGTAATTGTCCCATTTTAAGATGTGCGTAAGAATTCAATGCTACTTGCGACTGCGTCGTCTAAGACTTTTGCTTTGTCTCATTTCATGCTAAAGAAGAGTCTGAACAGCACTCACAGAGGAGAAATGATTAACTTCTAAGCTGCCCTTTTCTCGTCAGCCAACAAAGAAAAAACGAAAACAAAAGCGTGGTATTGTGGCTTGTGTGTTTTTTGCCAAAGCCGTCTTCTTCAGTTTCTAAATGGCTCCTCCGGGGCGAGTAAAGACAAGGCGAATGTTTCACATCTGATTGGAATTTCCAGGGGGTAGATTGCACTCGTGGGGTACCCTGACATTTGAAATAACAAAGAACTCTCTGAGGTTGCGAGTGCAAATTACCACATCAGAGGATGTGTCTGCCAGAGAAAAGGGGAAGTTCGGCTTGAGGCTCACCAGGTTTTATGGCGTTATCTTAATCAAGTGAATTAGTCAGCGCCCACATGGCCGCCATTCATCTCAGAAACAACTTTATCACAAGGTGTATATTATTAGGGATTTTATTCCTGCCGTGATTATGATTTTTTTGCCTGATAATTAACTGACATAAAAGTAATTGTTATTAACAATGTAAGGGTCTGTTTTGCAGTGTAAGTCTAAATTGGCCAAACTGGCTGATTGGCTATCTATGCTGCCCAGCTGTCTTTACTTTGAAGTTAACACTCCGCTGTGCTTGCATGAAGTGATACACTGCACGGTTTTGGATGTGAATGCTCAAATATGTATACAGTTACATATAATCCTGTGTGGTCAGTCAGACAAAAGTAATGCCTGGCCCAAACTACAGGATAATGGGGCCAATTTTGAGGGTCTTAACTGATTATCTAGCTCAGTTATCTGGAGCAGAGATTGGAAGCCAGACCTCGTCCAACACAAGTGCCTGCTGTTGTAGCGGCAAAGGGGGGCTTGTCCTATCTGCTCACAGTTCTAACCTGCCACAAACAGATGCTCAGCATAGTGTGGGAGGAATGCTGATCTTCTTAAATGAATGGCGGGCAAATTAAGCTTTGATGGGGGAAAATAAAACACAATTACCCAGATGACAAATGAAATCACACAGCCTGGGGGTGCAATAGCAGTGGTATGCTATAGCATTATCACTACAAACCTGCAATTGCCTTCTACTCTATTTGGACAGAAGTATTGGGCACCTGACAATTTTTCCAACAGGGACTTTAATGACATCACATTCAAATACCTAGACTTTAATATGGAGTTGGTCCCCCTTTGCAGCTACAACAGTAGGCACTTGTGTTGGACAAGAAGTTCTGGCTTCCAATGTCTGCTCCAGTTCATCCCAAAGGTGCTGGATGAGGTTGAGGTCAAGACTCTGTGCAGGCCAGTCAAGTTCTTACACACTGAACTCACTGGAAGTAAAGGGTGACCTGAATTTAATCATTAAGAGGTGTTTCCTAATACTTTTGTTTTTATAGTGTACCTTGGATACTGTTGCTCTTTCTGGCAAGTATGGGTAACTCATGACAAGTGTTTTCACACCATTGCATCAACTCTCTGAATCTCCCTGTACTTGATACTGATTGGTTTGTAGATGGAAATGTGTCTGGTGTGGTCTCAGCAGGTTAAAAAGAAAAATTCATCAATAAAGCATTGTTTATCTTGGCATTGCATGTTTCTATATACAACTGCTGCAGTTTCTTGATCCTCTCTTAAAATAAGTGAAATAACTCAATACTTCTCTCCCCATGTGCCACCGCAGCTCATTTTTACTTCTCTTCTGGTTTATTTTCTTCTTTTGTTGTGTAATGGGTGATGTTAGCCTGTCTCTACATGTTTTAATTGATCTGGAAGTTCAAGAAAGTGTTTTTTACACTGCAACCAAATCATGTTCAATTTGATCCAGTTTAAGACCAATGGGTGCCACTCCCTGTTAGTCCTGGTCTGTTTAATCCTTAAGTGTTTTTCCTTATTTCAGAAACTAAATTAAACACAATAAGGGCATGTTAAGGAGAATGTTAAGGAGCATGTTAAGGATGATGTGTGTTGGGAGCAGTAAAGAACACTCTGCAGGAGCAGGACTTGACAAACCCATTTCCCCTCAATAGGTTGTTAACTAGTTATGTGCTGGAAGCAGGTCTGCTGTAACATCAGGTGATCATCAACCCTCCACCTGGAGATCCAGGTTCTTGCACACAAATGAATCTGACCAAGCCAGTCAAGGTCTTCACAAGAACATAATGAGCTGGGACAGGGGCATCAGGTGGTCTACTGGAATGCTGAGGTCCCAAGACTGCTCTAAAACAGCTCAAGGTTCAAGGTTACTTTGTCATCAGCAGGTGTGAACGAGTACATAGTTCGATGAGATATTTCTCCACAGACCATGGTGCAACATATATCAACATTCAAACAATGTTTTCCAGTTCCACACTGTCCATTTTCGCTGCTTCCAACACGTGATCCACTAATCAGCCGGTTATCAAGCCCTTACTGTGTTGATGTGGGTTTGGTAAAGAAGGGATGACACTAACAGGACCAGGATTGGCAAAAAAAAGACCGACATTATTGGAGTGACTCAGTAGAACTATTTCACTTTGTGGTCAAACAGGCTTGTAAAAGTGATGAATGTGTAGAAACTTTTAAAAGGCCTTCGTGTAATATAACAATCATTTAAAATGTCCTTTATATTACATGGAGGTTCCTCAAACTTTACTGGCACATCTCATTTACAAGAGAGACTCTCTAAACAATTGACTGAAAGGTTCTTTGGAGAAGCCAGAAAAGTTCTATGGCTTCAAGCACTGCTTACAACACACCTGATCCAACTAATCAGCCGATTTTCAAGCCCTTACTGTGTTGAAGTGGGTTTTTGGTCAATAAGGGAAGGCACTAAAAGGACCAGGATTGGGGGGAAAAGGGACAGTTATAAATCTAACAGACTTAAACCAGTAGCACCAAACTAGCTTCCTACTGTTTCCTACTGTTTCAAAAGTTTGACGCTGTGTCTCTTGTTTCAGGCTCTATAACCCCAGGTTCTCATTGCTCAGGAGGGGCAGACGAATTTGAACCCATGACCTCCCAATCTTGGAGGCATCACTCTTGCGCCATTGAACCACAGGGTCCCACAGTTAACATGCCTATTTTGGAAATTTGACTTTCAGATGAGGTCTGCTGTTCGAGACATAAAGCTAAAGACTGATTAGAACCTGGAACCACATTGTCTTGGAGACAATGCTCTTACCACTGAGCCACAGGATCTCACAGCTAGCCTGTCTTTTTTGGCACATTTCATTTTCACTTTCAGGACAAAAAGCTTGATTAGATCCCACAAGCTTCTGCTCTTAAGACCACTGCAACCTAAGAAACTTTTAATGATATTTTACTTTCAGATGAATGTGACATGCAAGATATAAAGTAGACAAATCAGATTGGATCTCTTCTAGATTTGAGCCCATCATTTAAACTAGTACACTATAAAGCCAGGCTGAAAGCTCTGCTTAGTTTTGGGAACATTTGACTTTCAGAAGAAGAGTGACACATAACACATTAAAAGTAAGACACTGATTTGATCCTAAAATTTTCCAATGACAATTATTACACGGCAACTTAAACTCAAAAGAAACAGTAAGTAATGAATCAACAAAAGAAACAACTGTGTGCACCCAGATGTAACTCAATGTGAGACAAGAACTTGGTCAGTCTCTTTTCATGGGTAAATAAACAAAATAACCAAAGACAAATTGTTTACCCTGCTGTTCACTGCTGCTGTTCACTGCTGCTGTTCACTGCTGCTTACAAGGTGCGGCTGTCCTGCCGGCCGTCACAAAGTCAAAGACTTGGGTTAGATCCCATGACCTCATGTTTCTGAAGTCACAGTTTAAACAAGTGAGTTTTATTCTATGCTGTTTTATTCTATATGTATCTTTCAGATTCCTAAATCATCTCAGCCTGAAGAATGAGTTTGAAATGAACAAATTTAATAACAAGCTGTCTAACGTATTTAAGATATATGACTCAGATGAAGTGTGACATGCAAGAAGTAAAGCTGAAGACTCAAGATTGATCTCACAAACCTTTCTGAGACAGTAGCTTATACAGTGAGCTACAGAGCTAGGTCAGAGGCTTGGTTGATTTTGTGGATATTTGACTTTCAAATGACACGGGACATGCAAGACTTGTATCTTTCAGATTCCTAAATCATCAGAAATATAAAGAAGAGTCACTGAAGTGAGCCAATTTCTCAATGATAACCTTCCTTTCAGGCAGGAAGACTGCAAGCCCTTCACCTTCTGGCTCTCATAAACAAGCTATGGCTCCATCTAAGCCCAAATCCAGGGGTGCTAAACCTGTGAAGAGTCCCTGGAGGACCACACTTCTGCGGACATCAGTATTTTCTCGCCTTTAAGCTCAGCTTACAAAGGCTTTACCGACTCTCTGATGAGTTTAATTAGGTGTGGTTGATTAGGTTCAGATTTACATGGACAAATTAATATTACTGATAAAATCCATAAATCCGTTACATCTCAAATAAAAGAGTCTTTGGATTATTACACCAATGATGTGTAGCTATGTTTACATAAAAAGATCAAAAACCCCAACCAGTTTGCTGACATTAAATTAAATAGGTAGAACACTGTTTGTTTAATCTGAGCTACTGAAATTTAAGTTCAACTGATGATATTGAAATGAACTTGCTGGGTGTTACTCAGTGCTGTGGTGGTCGATTGCCAACACCTTTCCTTCATTTCCACACAAACCTGCAGTTCTACAGCTAACATGAGTCTCGATTAGCTTGTACACTGCTGATAAATCATCTTTTTCAGCAGACGAGTATTCACTCCTCACATCAGATACCCTAGGGTGTTTGTGACCCTGTCATTGGTGCACTTTTGGTAGGAACTGACCAGGAACACCCACAAGACCTCCTGCTCTGGAGATGTAAATTTAAACTTAAACATGTAATCAATCAATGAATGTAATAAAAAAATATATATAACCAAAGCTATTTGCCACTACATTTTATCAAGTTTATTATATGAAAACAAGTTACCCTCAGAGCATGGAGGTACGGAACCATAATAGACTTCCATACTGAAGTCTATGTATCAGAATACAGTGTCATTTCAGTCCCTGTTGTTGTAATGGTCAGACGTCCATATTTTGTCCATATTATGTGAATGTGCATGTTCCCCGTGAAAACCAGCCGAGATGTAGAGCTGCGTGCTGCGTGCACCCACAAGAACAAGGAAGCAATGAACTTTCAAAGTAAAAGTATTTTTTAATGATACCCTGCATAAACATGCCATGAAATTATTGCTGGCGTTAAGTAAATAATGCATTAACGCGATAATAACGTGTTAACATACCCAGCCCTAGATAAAATCTAAATCAAGATTTCACTTCATTTATAATGTAAAGCGGTAGAATAAATAAATACCAATCTACACAGGAAAGACCACTGGCCTTTTGGTCTGTATCCTGCAACATTCAGTTTGCCAGTCATAGCATGAGTGAGGAAGGTATTTTAAAGATCGATTATGAGTGTATTTCCCTGAGGACATCAAGCAGCTAAAACTGAGTGATTATCATGTACTGTGGAGCTTCAGAGGCGGCTCAGTGTTGTGTTTCTTTAATAGCATGGCTCATATGGTCTTAAGTAGGTGGAGTATAGATATTTGCTCTGTTAAGTGCTACCAGTTTTGAGCTGTCACTCAGAAGAGGGTTCTCAGGGATTGTGACATGACTTAAGGTCACAGACTACTTACATGCTTCTTTCAATGCAGGGCTTTCATGCCGTTGCTATGACACAGCTGGATTGGAAATGAAATGATGACAAAGAGAATAATTGGTGAATGGGAATACATTTTATAAGCTATTGCAAAACATTAAAATCTAGTATTTATTTCCCAGTTCTCCCTCCAGTTTAGTTGTGCCTTTGTAGTTTCAACCACCAGCAAGGACTCCCCTATCACACACCACCACCAAAACTGAGAGGGTGGGGTCAAGTCAAGTTTATTTATATAGCTCACTGTCATTCACACAAATGTCATTCAGAGTGCTTACAGAAACAGAATAATTATTAGAAATCAAATAATTCAAAGAAAACCAATAGAAGAAGATTGAAACTGCAGTTAATGCAGATCTGATATTGATTTGTATTTTTCCCAGCAGCTGGGCAGCACACGAGTCACATGAAGCCAGCTTCAATATCTTTTTAAACTGCCACTAATGCCATGTGAACACGCTAGGTTGCGAGACCTAATAAACAGTTTTGTTATGTCAGCTGACTGACACCTGCACTGGTGAGCGATGGGGAAACAAGAGAGACACTTGCTCATCTAGAGAGAGCAAAGCCAAATATGTTATCATGGATGACTGGCCATGGGTGGTTATGACGTTCCCTGGGATCAAGCTTGTGATAGAGACAACATTTACATTTACATTTATCAGATGCTTTTATCCAAAGCAACTTCCATTCCCTAACTACAGGGACAGTCTCCCTGGAGCAACTTGGGGTTAAGGGTCTTGCTCAGGGACCCAGTGGTGGTATGCTGAAGGTAGGATTTGAACCTGTGACCTCTTGGTCCAGAGGTAAGTATCCTACCCACTGAGCCACCTCCACCCTATTTAGACAATTACACTACTGAAGAAGCAATAAATGTTTAAATAAATTAGAGCTGGGCACGTCAACTCGTTATTCTTGCATTAATGCATTATTTACTTAACAATGACATTTACATCACATGTTTTTTGTTTTTTTTTAAATCCCCTTATTTTTAAAGCTCTGTGCTATTTTGTGTTCATGGGTGCGCACAGCAGGCATCGCTATACGTCTCGGCTGGTTTTCGTGGGGGTCAGGCGTCCCATTACTTTTTTCCATATAATAAGAACAAAAGCAATTGGATGCCGGATCCCCGTGATAGTGCCTGGTGGACAAAAGCAATGGAATGCCTGACCTTTAGACCAACAGGGACTTTAATGACACTGCATTCAGATAGACTTTAATATAGAGTTGGTCCCCCTCTGCAGCTGCTATAATGCTCTGGACTCTGAAGGGAACTTGTTTTTCTATAACAGACTAGAAAAAACGTGAATACCCTGTCAGGGGCAAACAGCTTTGGTTTTATATTTTATTTAATTAGATTAATGTTTAAGTTGAGATTCGCAAGAACTATTTGTATTGTAACTTTGTAACTGTGTTAAAGAGAACTCTGCTGTTAAAAAGCACCTTTTTTGTTTAAAGTGTTTGCAAACCAAATGTTATTGCATTTTTGTTCATATAGCAGTAGTTTAAAAATAAAAGTGTCCAGTTTTGATGTATATATTTTCGTTTTAGCCAGGTCCACAGCATCTCCCAGTGTCAGTTCTGATGTGAAAGAGGAAATCCGAGGCCAGAGAGTGGAGCACTGTTTTTACCTTTTCACTGTTTGTGAGTGAACCTAAACAGATGAAAATAAATGGCTGTTTTTCTGCAGTACAGGAGAATTATAAAATATCACATATTAGTTTACATCAGCGGAATTTCTGACCTGTGCTGTCTTTCATCATTCAGTGCTTATTACTATTTTAATGGAAAGACATTAAAGCTAATTTAGAAGGCTTTATTGCTTCTCAGTGTACAAAAGCTAGGCACCATTTCAGAGAAGAAATAAATGATGAGTCTTATGAGATGGTAAATCACGTTCTCTTGCCCTGACTTCCCGAAATTTGGCTGGAGGAGGGGAACTGCTGCAGAAATGTTTATTCTGCTGTGTTCTGGGTGAATGACTTTAAACGATCTTTGATCCTCATGGTTTGGGCAACTGAACCCTACTGCCACATTTTAGAAAATCTTTTCAGTCAGTCTTACTCATCGCTGCATAAAGGCTGCCAAGGCTACCTGAGTTTTCCCAGGAATTTGCAGATTTAATGTTGTTGGAAAAAATTGCTGGAAAGGCTATACAGAGAGGGGTCCCCGAGTTATGCCACAGACCCCTATCTTCGACAGTGATGGAACCCGAAGTCAAAATACACCCTAGCCTAAGTTACTTACCGACCCTACAGCGCAATTGTAAAATCATAAAAACGCGACTGAACCGCAGAAAAAGGAAAACTTCCTCACACCTCATTACTGCATCTTCTTCCACTGTGTGCAACCAAACTAGTTTAGTAGTAACCAAGTGGTCCATAAATACAAGGCTTATGGTGTAAGTCCAGTAGGAGTAGGAGTGAGCGTTTTAAACTCAGCGTTGTATGTCGAGACTGTTGTAACTCGAGGACCCCTTGTAACTGTAAAACATTTTCAGCAATGGCTGTCTATACTAGAGTGTGTTGGTGACACTCCCTACTGCAGTCAAATTAAAATATTATGACTACCTGCTAAATATGGTTTTAGTCCTTCATGTGCCTCCAAAAAGATCTTACCTACCAAGGCATGGACTCTACAAGACATTCTGAGGGTACCCAGGGTATGTAGTACTGCCTAAACATGCCTATGTTACCAGTGACGCCACTATCAAACACGTATACACACTTTAGAAATTAAGAGCTGTGGGAACAGGTGGTATTCTTAGTGTACTTTCATCTTTTTAATATAAGCAGGGTGCACACCATTCACTCAAAAAACAAATCCCAGAATAAGTTACTAGACAAAAATCCAGTAGCAAAGAAAACTCATAAGAAGAAGAATCAGCTGCTGTCATCTGACTGCATGACTTTGATTGTGCACAGAGTGGAAGTGCCATAAACAATCTGCTGAAGCATCTAATCCTGCTGATATGAAGCTGGGGGATAAAGATCCCCACACCGAAGAAGAGAGAGCCCCAACCTCACCTACACAGACAGGATTTTCCGCCAGAAAGGGCTCTGTAAGCTTTCCATTATGCTCAACAGTTTGAATTGATTCTGCTGGCTGGTTTCTGGGTCTTCACCATTTTAATCAAACACAACTGACTGTTTCCTGTTAAATGGCAGGGATAGTGACAAATCCTGCAAATGATGTTTACTGTGATTTATTTATTTATTTTTTTTACTAAATTACTAAAAGAGGGTGACTGGGGTTTCCGGCGGAACACAGAAGTAATGACTTGTGAGATCACTTTTGCAGGAAGGAATAAGTAATGAAACCCCTTTTCATTTTTTTTAGAAACTACCTGAAGATCATCCTGTCATGTGTCTATTTAGTCTGTCCAAGGCTTTTTCTAAGTGAATGTGCAGTGTGTAGTAACTATAGCTGGGCCAAAAGTTGCTGTTCTGACCCTATTAGGCATATTCATAGGAAAACAGGATTGGGACCCCAACATTTAAAAACAGCCCTGAGTTTGTCCTGCGTTTTCAATTTAAGGTGGTAACCTGCTCAGGGTGGCTAGGGCTAAACTTCCATGGATTGGTTCCAGGCTGCTGCCACACCTGACAGACGATGATATAATGAAGTTAAGACATTGATCCTGCTCCGCTACAGTGAGACTGTTAGCTCTGCAGTGTGGAGGCGGGTTTGGGTCAGAATTGCCTGCTGGGTTTGACGTATACTGAATTGGTCGTGCCGAGGCGCCGTGGCTACATGTGGTGCAAAGGCTAATTGCGGTGTTAATGGAATAACCTGTGCAAGTCCGAGTGGGCCTTGAGGTTAAAGCATGAAAAGATACAGCAGGCTGCGATATCATGCCGTGATCCACGGCTGTTTGTTGGTAATGAGGATTGCCCTCAAAAGCAGACCTGTTTCAAATTAGTTTTTCACACTCAGCAGTGTGTCAGTGCTGAACACATTTTTTTTAAAAATCTTTTTGTCAAGGCTTTCAACTGAGAAAAAGTTAATAGGGCTAACTACTGCCCAGTGTTGCCTCACACCTTTGGGAAGGAGCTGAGTGCAGAAGATTAAAGAGATACAAGAAATGTATCCAATGAAACTGTAGCTGCATCTTCTTGACGAGTCCTTTGACTACATTGTTGCAGACACATCCTGACATCCAAAAAAACATCCACAATAGAAATAGCTGAATAATTAAGATACAGTCACATGCTCATGCTGATTGGTTCATTCTGCCTCTTCTTGAAACTTCTTGAACCATGAGATCTGGCATCTCCATCATTTATACAGACCATTTATACAGAACATTGTGGGTTTTTTTTATGTCAAGAAGAACCACTTATGTAGTCACACAGTGAGCCTTTTGTGGGAGCAGCTAGCTGTGGTGGTGCTAATGTACACCAGAGCAAGGGTCTCAAACTTAGTTCCTGGTGGATCAAAGCCCTGCAGAGTATTTTCTCCCAAACTCTGTCTCCAGTCTCCTTCAGACTTGGAGACACACACACTTAATGTCAAAGGTGAGTAATTTGGTTCCAGGGAGTAAAAATCCTCTCCTGAATTTTGTCTGCCAGGCTTCTCTGGTTTGCATAAAACAGGAGATGAGGTTTCCAGGCTGGTGGAACAAGTAAAGTGGCCCACAACATGTAAAATTCTTTCTTTGCATTTAACCCAACGAGGCGCACCCAGGGAGCAGTATATGGGGTGGTACTTTGCTCAAAAGTACCTCTGTGGTGCCACTGCCAGGGATTCAAACCAACAGCCTTCTGATCACAGGTGCAACTCCCTAACCACTAGGCCTCCAGCTGGGATTGTTTTTACTCTCTGGACCTACACTACTCATGTCTTGTTACCTTCTGTCTGAGAAAGGGCATGTAGCCGAATGACTGTCCAATTGCTCTGTTAATCAGGGCCTTAAGGGGGCAATGGACACTTTCAGCTGGGCTGCCTGGGGTGCAGAAGCTGGAGTTAGGACATTTAGACTGGGCTTTAAAAGCCATAACCATTAGCTGCTGACTTACCAGCATTAATTGAGAACTCATTGTAGATCTACCTGCAATATTTTATTATCAGGAGTGTAATGGCGCACTCAGCCAACAATTTGATTCACTACTTGATGTTCTTATGATATTTCGAACAAAATTTGAATGAAAAGAATGGAGACTGTGCAGAGGTTGCTTGATCTACTATGGCAATAGTATGACAATAACCTCTACACTGCTGTAAAGACTTTACGCTAGATTTTGGAACATTGTTGTGACAAGTCGTTTGCATTCAGTCAGAGAGCATTGGTTTGGTTAGATCCTGATGCTGGATAATTAATTCTGGATCACAGGCTCCACTCACCACCACGGTTCCATTGCTGGGAGGCTTGGAATCAGCATGGTGTTTTAGTTCCAGAGCATTCTGTTTTATTGCCTTTACTATGGAGATTATACAACTTCTGTGTGCTCAGTTGAAAGCCTATGTCAGTAATAAGGGCACATTGAAGTAGCAGAATTTGCACTTATTTGATGAAATCTCTGAATAGGTTGATCTAGGTGGATGTTTGTCTCATTATCAATAATATCATACAACTTGTCCCAGGATGTACTGAGCTCTAAAGAAAACGTACATGAAATATTGGCAAAGCCTTGGCAGTTTTGCAGTTGGGTTTATGTAATGAAGTAAGTTCACCTGAGGTATTCTCAGCTCTTGGTGTGCGAGAGTCAGTTGAGTGTTCCCACGTTTTGTGCTCCTTCCCCAGCAAAAATTGTCTGTGTAATCACAAGCTTGTCACGGCCTCCGTTCTGCGGTTCCAGCTTGTGGTTCGGGCACTCCGCCCTAAGCCTTGGCGAAATGTGCTGCATCAGTGGTGGCAAATGGCTGCTTTTTGCTCCATGAAAAGTAATGGATATGACTGATGCGCGTGCTTCACGCTCCCTGAACAGATGTGGGAAAAAGCTTCTGCTGGAAGGCAGAGAGAGGGAGCGCTGCAGGATGCGTCTGACCCCGCCGTGGCCTCAGTGTGCATACGTAAGAACGTGTGTGTGTGTGTGTGTGAGTGTGTGGCGGGTCAGCCTGGGTGTTAGTCTTTTGTTGGCACTATCACATAGAGCAGCTGACAGTGGCCTGGAGCTGTGGCTGTAGTTTCTACAAGCAAAGTCTGGACTTTATGAGCTGTAAAAATATTCCTGGCCTCTGATACACCCTTTGTTAGTGTCAGTTTTTGTCAAGTAACTAGCTAGGCATGGGACGCCAGGTGGAAAATTATAACTGCGGAGGAATAGCCCCCAACATTAATGCAGTCACCAACTCTTTAATGCTGCTCCTGTCCAGGATTCAATCTGGATACTTTTGACAACTCAGCTCTTTTTAAAATCTGCCCAGTTTAGCAAGGCTAATAAACAACAGAAGTTAGCGGGTTATTAGCATCTATTCTGAAAACTCACCTTCAAAACTGGCTGAAAACAAATTCAGATTTTATTAAGGTGGCATAGGTTTGTGGATGTGGTTTAGAACATACAACTGAACTTAATTACTGCATTCAGTTATTCACAAGCTAGTCATAAATTAAAGGACTGAACCATATCTACAAGACAATAATAAAGACCTGAATGTGGGTTTAGAGATGTTCTGCTGAAGGTTTGAGTTCTAATTGAAAGCAGGGTTGAGGGTGGTGATTCCAAACCTGCCATTACAGTCAATAAATTGCTTGTAAACGCAATGAATTTCATAACTAAGATCAAATAATTAAAGCATAAATAGCTGAAAACAGCAATAAGAACCCCACACATCTTAGGATTAAACCATATTCACACAGCAATTTTTCACATGCTGCTGTTGCTGGCCGTCCTGAGCACGTACACACGGCATAATGAAATCACTGCACCGGAAAATGTCTCCCCCAGCCAGGGGTGGCGGCCTGCAGATGGGGCTGTTGTGCTTCACTGAGGGAGAAAACTACCTACAGCGACCAACCTGCTGTTGCAAATGTGAATATTACTGCCAATTCGAGCGGATTCAATCAGGTACGCATCCCAGATCGAATTCGTCTTGTCGGAATAGCTCTGCTTCTTCAAAGCAGACAGGGGTATAGGGAAGGGCAGCGTTTCCTTTAAGGCCATTCCGATGAGATTCCGTCTGTGTCCGCAGCATGGAAATGCTCAGCGTGTGTGTGGGTGGCATCCCTGCAGTTGGTTCCAAGTGTAAAGAATGCACAGCACAGAGCTGTTTGCCTTTCTTAGCGTAGAGCCTGCTGTTGTCTTAAGATGCCATAAATAGCAAACGAAAAATGCTTTACATGCACTTTCCTTCTGCATGGTGTTCGACGACAGTGAGGTGGATATGAACTTAGGCTTTGAATGCGGAGGTGCTGCAAGTTAGACAGGAATCTGGAGTTTGGTTTGAGTGAGTTTTATCTCCGTTCCAACAAAAACAGTAAGGGCCAGTGTGCAAAATTTAGTTTCCTATAACATGTGAACATAGGTGTACCTACACTAAATGGACAAAAGTACTGGGCCACACCTGTTTTCCACGATTTTGGCTAGGTCGCTTACTTCCACTGAAGGGCAATCTTAATGTTTCAGCAGACTAAGGCATTCTGGACACAATGCATTCAACTTCGGGAACTCAGTTTGGGGAAGAACCTTTTCTATTCCAGCGTCTATTCCAACTCCATATTAAAGTCAATGTATTTGAATGAAATGTCATTACAGTCTGCAAGTATACTGGTCAGGCGTCCCAATACTTTTATCCATAGAGTGTATTTACATTTACAGAGCACCAGGGATATCATTTCTGAAATATGCTCTTCACAAGGAGGCAGTTATCAGTTCCTACACCCCACCCTTTGTTGCTTTGAAAGGGGTCTTTAATGGGTCATGGACTAGAATACAACATTCATCGGTGACTGGCTACAATGAGTGGCTAGGCATTTTCAGAGTTCTGCCGCATGATTATGCAGTTAATGAATTGCGTGTATAGTTTTTTAACCGTGGCAAACCATGGCACGCGTGATCAAGTTTCTCCACAATTCGATTGGCCAAATTGACTGGCAAACCATCCAGTCTGGTAGCACTCAGTGTGAGAAAAGGAGGTTAAACATGATATTATTGGTTAATACTATTTTTTCATGATCATTAATGTAATCAGAAGGTGTTTTAGAGGTGTTTCGGGGGCAGAAAGTCATGTTACAATCCAAGACAATATTATTGACTTTTGAGAGATATTTGACAAATTATACTTAAAATGACCAAGGGCACAAACCAACAAGGTAAAAAGTTCCTTTTTTACTTTAGATTGATTTCAGTTTTAATCAAGTAATCATGACCGCCTCATCTTTGCCCTCATATTTCTTTCCTCCTTTTAATGTGAATGTACTTCTTCCCTCCATGGTGCTTCATCACTGTATAATTTCAAGGCTGTGTGACCTTGTTGTGGAAGGTACAGTTTGGTTCTCTTCCAGCAATATCAGGATGATCCCGAGAAGGCATTTTTCTGATAAGCTGAGAATGAGCTACCACTGAGGTCAAGGTGATGCCACTTACTAATTTATGGTGTGTCTGATGGCCTGACGAAGATGTGCATGTGAGCTGGACTTGGAGGGAAACCCCAGAACACAGCATGAATGGAAGGGAAATTGCTTTTCACTTTTTGACCCGTCTGTCCAACCATTTGGACACTAACGTGTTTTTTTCCCACAGTTCTAGAGAATGGAGAACAGAGGAACAGAGAGCATAGAGGAAATCATCAGCCTTCATTTTGAATGTTGTCATCTAAGTGGAACGCTGCCCAAAAGCATCATGTCTGAAATGCATGAAACGTTCAGCTCCATAGTCTGATCTGCATTAACTGATGCACTTATATAACACTGTTCTGGTGGGATTGAGGACACGAGTCTAAAATAGAACTGTTGTCAGAGGCGAATTGTAGAAGTCGACCAGTGCAGACAATCCAGATGCCCAACAGGTGTGGAATTCTGAGAAGCCTCGTCTGGATCTGCTGTAGCATTTAAAACTCAGCACTGAAAACAGCAGCACTTTGTAAACTACAGTATCTGAGTGCAAGTGGTTGGAGGCATTGTTTTTAGAACTTAGAGAGAGTATGCAAACACCGTTAAAGTTTAAGTATATACAATCAATTGTTGTGTGGTTTTTAATTGAGCACACACACACACACACACACACACACACACACACACACACACACACACACACATACATGCACACCCCTATATATATATTTATATCTAGATAGATATGTGTGTGTAAATAAAAAAAAAAGTTTGTCATGCCATTTTGCTGTGCATTGAACATGTTCACTGCTCCATCAATATTTCATGCCAAATCGCTATATTTTTTTTGTTTAAGATGTACTACAAGATGCGGTTTCTATCCAAACCGCAATAAGCGCCGCACCTATTTTTTGTCAGAACGTGAAATGTACTCTCAGCCAATCAGAATTCGGTGAGCGTGCAACTTAATCGAGCTTGGCGCCGCTATGAGGCGATAGTTTTGTTGCCTCTTCAAAATGAGTGCTTTAAACCATTTTGATGGCATCGATGAGCCAGTGAGACCTACTGCTGGAGGTAGAAAACGCCGACTGAACAAAGAAAACCACAAAAATCAACCAAAACAGAAGGTTCGTCACTCAGGCGGTGCGTTAATACTACTGTGGGATGTCAACACAAGGCTGCTGCGAACGGTTTCTGTCAAGCCGAGAATCTGTCACCAGACGAACTTTAACACGTTTTATGAAAGACCAAACAAGGTTGAGCAGGACCGGACCTTACTTTCTCTCTTGAACATAACGCAAGCGAAAAGGCAGCGTCCGAAAGTCCAGGACGTAAACAAGCGAAAAGACAGGAACGTGTCTGTCGAGTACAGTCTCTTGTGCAAGAATCTCCCCGAGAAGGTACCCGTTTACAACGAGACATTAGTTGAAGTGTTCTCTCTTGCGACAAAGATATTTCGCTGTAAACAAACATGCTAACGTGACATGGAAGGTACTGGTAGCACTAGCCTTCACTGGTGTGTATTTGTGTACGTGTGTTTGTGAGAGAAAAAGAGAGTGAGTTTGTGTGTGTGTGTGTGTGTGAGATGAATGATACAGATTCCATCCTCTTCACTTTCGCAGACATCACACATAACCCACATAAACAATCAACTTTTAGGAAATAAATGGATGGATTTAAAGCGTTATCAACAATACAGTTGTTTGATTTAACAATCATTGTTCAATATGTTCAGACTGAGCCAACAAACCATTTTAACAGGATAAAATAAATATAAACAAAATGTGTGACTGAGTCTAGGGAAAAAAAAAAGTATATATATATATATATATATATATATATAAAATGTGTGTCTGTGTGTGTGTATTGCCTTAGTCCACATAGCTCCATTAAAATCCTCCACCAACGCCTGAGAAAAGATATCCTTGTTTTTTTACTGAGTTACCAAGACAGTAATGCAATTCCTTGATACAGTAACATAAAGGCACAGTGCTGTTGTTGTCTGTTATCTCAGGACACTCCTGCCTCCGTGTAGAAGCACCATAACTCCCAAGAGTCGAGTGTGTGTCCTGAGATGTTTTGGAGTGGCCTCTGAGAATGATGGATGGCTGAGTGTTGTGAGTTGACAGCTCCATAGAGTGGCAGATGTGAACGGGGTCAGCATGCGGAAGACACTGGCTGGACCACCACCCCGATCACCACGGGATGCTCCGCTCTCAGCCCCGCATGACACGTGACATATTTGGCTTCATCGCGCGGCCTGAGGTAAGAGGAGGAACTAGTTCAACCCAGACGGCCTCCGGAGACAACAGCACCCACACAGACACACTGTTCACATGACTGGCTTCAGTCCTGCTTTCTGACACATTCTGGCAGGCACAAATACTCTTACATAATTCACCATGGTGCAGTCCATCGCGAACACATACACAAATGTGTATGCGTTCCTAACATAGCCACATTCTATACTGCTCTCAAGCCCCATCAGTGCTGTGATGTTATTGGGATTTGAATTTAATGAAAAGTAACACTTCAATTTAATGAAAAGTACATTCAGAAGTCTGCAGACAACAGCTTATCTAACCTTCCTTCTGAAATCAAGGTTATTAACCAGTAGAATAACAAATAAACTGTTCCATCCCTGCGGCAGAAACTTGTCTCTTGTCTGGAGGCTTTAAACTAGATGTGAGAAACACGTTTTCCATTGCTTGTCATTGATACAAATGGACACTCAAAGTTGCTGAAGCAGATGGCAAGTTAAATGTTAGTTATTGTGTCACTCACTGTCTAATAAATGATTAATTGCATTTATATTTGATTAGAGAACCACAACTTCTAACTGTGGTGAAGGTCTAGAACAAAAACTCAACTTCTAAAGGCTTGGTCAGAGCAAGGCCTTCAGTTGGGCCCATCAGTCACATAAAACATGGCTAAACAAGACAATATACACAGCAACTTAAAAAAATCACGTCAACTATCCTATAATTGTGCACTGACTAATGGTGCCTGGGAACTAATTTAAGGGAAGTTTTACTGAGTAGCATTTATAGTTTAAACTTGTCAATGAAATTTTGGTTGGAAATAACTAGAGAGAGAGCGAGAGAAGGTATTGACATTGATTGGATAAGATCTAATGAGCGTTTCAAAATTTTATATTTCATTATTAACAACTGTTTCCAACGAATAGAACTAAAGGGGTCCTCAAGTTACGAGGCTACAACGTTTTTGAGTTTACGATGCTGATGTGGACAAACGAAGTTTAGTGGCGTGCGATGGAAGAATACACAGAGTGCTCAGTATATGCAGTAATATACAATAATGCAAACCATTTTGTCTGTTTAACACTGACCCTGAAGCTTGGAAAAACATTTACACTGTCATTGTCAAAAAAACGTATATATTTGTGGTTATTTTTTTTACATAATCGGTAAATTTCCAGCCACCCATTTATATAGTGTCAAAACTTGATGATGAAGTTCTACAATACAAAGTTTCAATACAACAAGTCCGTTGACTAATAAATCTAAGTGAACTAAAAATTAGGCATGTTGTAATGTACGCTGCATTGCAAGTGGCATTCTTACTGCTTCTTTCCTCAAAGGAATGAAATACTCTTACATAATGTGCCTTGTAACAGTTCAGCACACACACACACACACACACACACACAGACACACACACACACACACACACACACACACAC
>JBBIGB010020030.1:0-18770 GCA_037577075.1 Alestopetersius hilgendorfi
TTTTATTTTTGAAATATTCATTTATCGGCCATTATAAATGCCGATACCGATAGTTTGGAAAATGACTAATATCGGCCTGCCGATATATCGGTCGGGCTCTACTTATCTCCATATACCCATCTGAATCTGAAACATAGTCTGAACTGCTCTGTAATCAGGCAAAATCTTGATGACTCCAGTTTATGACCTTCAGTCTAGCGTTAATGACCTAATCTGTTCATGTACTTTAATCAACTGATACTGACTGATCAATGCTTGAAGATAAGCAGGATGCCATATGTCCAAATGCCGAACGTTGGCCACAGGTTTGTTTGTTTCGTTCCCAGGTAAAATGCCAGAAGGTGTGGTGGTATGTTTGCTTGGGACAATGGTGAAACAGTAAATGGGACAATAATTTCTGTGCTCTGACCTTTTGAGAACATAAAAGTATTGCTGCTCCCCGTCTTCCACACATAGTAGTGCTAACTACTGTTTCATTCAGTAGTTACCAATATTAACCAGTTAAACTGTATGGTATGGTAGCAAATGTTTGTGATGGATGATTTGTTGAAAGTCTGAGGATATGGTATAGTTGAATATGACTAAGAGGTAGGAGAAAGTGTAGTAGGTATGTGAAATGTGAACCCGGAAATGGAAATAACTGACAATGACCATTCTCTCTTTTTTTAAATTGTACTTTTAATACTGTTCTTATTATTTCTCTACTTCATGTTTTGTGTGTAAAACTGTTATTGTAAAAAATAAAACATACACAAAGAACAGGATAATCAGTATTCTATGTGCAAAATGTTTATCAAGCAACACTTTTTTTTGCTCATTTAAACATATTCACTAAAAACTTTTTTTAGTTTTCAGTTAACATGGATGCATGTAAATCTAAGCAGTGTATTATACTGTACATTTGTCTGACGGCTGATTTAACACGTTAGTGCTGATACCTAGCCACCATCAGGTGGCACTATTGTACTATTACTATAAGGCCTTCAGTGCAAGACTAAATGTGAATGGTCTCATTTGATGATAGTGTTTTAAACATATCACTAATTCATAGCATGAATTGTACTGAACATATGTATATTGTTGTGTTTTGCTGTATTACGTGACTACAAGTGTAATGTTATTTCAATTGCTTACAAAGTTTCTTTAGAATCTAAGCAATAGTGGTTCATCCTATTTTCTCAAAGAGGGTGTTCAAATAAAACCACAAATAAAAAAAATATATAAGCCTTTGCATTTTGAGTATATTAGTAATACAGAAATCTGGTTCATTATTTTATTCATGAAAAAATTAAAATAGAATTAACTGAAAGACTGTAAGCCATGCCTAGCCTTCCAATTTGATTGGCACAAAGATGTATTAAGGAAGTCTAAATGGTCCATCAGGCTCTGGGTCTTACTGTAAAAGACAGCAGTGGGAGAATCGTCATACAAATTTAAAACCAAATGAATCATTTCTGATTCATTGTAAAGGCATTTTTTAATGAAGAAATCTAGTTTTATCAAGTAACCATGACTGTTAATTTCAGCTTATGTAAGCGCTGTGGTGCTTGTGAAAGAGATGTGTTCATGATGACTGCAGTAGTCTGGGGAGTGAATACGCATTCACTTGAGGAAACCACAGGTTTACTGAAACAGAAACCATACTAAGGTTAAGTAAATGTTGGCCATTTTCATTGTAGCCTCACTTGCCGTTAGTAAAAACTGGCCTCTGTGGAACACAGATGTTGCCCATATCCGCAACAGGAGAACTTTGCAGTCATTATGCACACATATGACACCTGAGTACTATAATTTGGCAAGGTGAGATCTAGTGAGATCTTTCAGTGACATAAGTCTTCTGACAAGGTGGTGTTTCATTAAGAGTGATTCATGTGCCCTTTTTTGGCTACATCTTGTAATGATCATCGGAGTCTGATGTTGAGCGTCTGTTTGATATGACTTCAGATTATTTTGTAATGAACTATTATTTACTTTTAATGAATTACCTCCTTTGTTGTTCTAAGTTTTCTATTGTTCTTTCACGCATTATTTTAATTTTTTTGTTGGAAAAACACACAAAACGCTATACAAGAAGTGCTATATAAGTAAACGTATTGTGATTAGTTAGTTTTTACTACCTATAGTTTTAGTTTCAGCTTCACAGTTTGATAAATGAAAGTGCAGAAGCACAATTCATTCGCAGTAAGTACACACAGATGTGACTTCCCTGAGTAGCGACTGCTGATGAGTGTGTGATATTCCACCTCCACAGTCGTTCATTTGCATCATGCATCCCTCCTCCTATGTTTTTGATGTTTTCTAGGCCGTTACGTGTTAGGTTACTTATTCATTTGATTCATAGAAGCCCATGTTAGGCATCAGACAGGGATTTCCCTTGCCAGTATTTCGAGCCATTACATCAAGCCACTCTAATGCTACCTATCAGATGGCTTTTATCCCCTGAGCCTGTGAACGTAATATTACCCATTTAGGATGCCACAGTATGTACTACTTTAGTAGGGCTGCACGATATATCATCTGCTAATCTGCTATCGGTCTCTGCAATATTGATATTGCAAAAGGCTGCTATATGCAAGCCATTCCAAATCTTGAAGGGTGCCCCCAAGGACCACATGAGTAGCCTGCAGACTACTCTAAAAATAGCACAACGTCAACAATTGTATTTTATCCTGTTGCTATTCTACTTTAATCACATTTGCATGCATATAGGTTTGAAATGAATAACTAAAAGCATTTAAAACATGTTTATTATACATGGAGTTTAGATACATTTAGGTAATCTCTGTTCTAGTGTATCAAACTGATAGCCAGTTTCAAAAAGGCTGATCACAGTGATCACAGTGTTTCTGACAGGGTGACCAATTACAGCTCCTGGTGAGTTACTGGATGTTCTAATGAATCAAGATCTTCATGTAATCAAACAAAAGTCTCATCAACAATCAAAAGTGTTGGCAAATCTTGATTTGATGGCCAAGGGGTAGACAGACTAAAAAGATAAATAATTATAATGTGTTGGTTTTGTGACAAAACACAAAAAATGTGATTTGAAAATAGGCTGCTTTTGTAGCTTCTACATAAATGAACTTTTTGAGTGAGAGGAGTCAATATACCAATTGAAACAGTATATGCAATCTTTCCACAAAAGTGATGATAAGGACCCTTAAGTATCACAATCGCTGTATGTAGCGGTGTAGTCTTACAATACTGATATTGTGTCCATATCGTGCATATTTTTTGTGAAAAGATATCGTGAATGTACACTTTTGCTAGTGTTTCTGGAATTTTGAATGGATATATTTAGGAATTAGGAATGGATATATAAGTCAAATTAATATATTACTATATTTCAAAACTATATTTTTTCTATATCTTGTAATAATAGGAATATTATAGCATGAAACCACTCCTCATGGCTGCATAGCCACAGACCTTTTTCAGCAAGTAATGTATCCTGCCAGCCTGCAAAAAATTGTTCAGGAAGATGTTGACTTGGTCTCCAAATTCCTTAGATTCAAGATTCAAGATTCTTTATTTGTCACATGCGTAGTCATACATGATCTAAATCCGATCAAACATCTGTGGGATGTGCTGGACAAACTAATCTGATACAAAGAGGACCTCCCTTATGCAAGGATTGAAAGGATGTGCTGCTAACGCCTTGGTTCCAATTACCACAGCACACCTTGCCAGAGGCTAGAACCTGCACATTATTAGTCAAGTGGTTTTAATGCTATAGCAGTGTGTATCACAAAGCAAGAGTGAAAAAGGAGAACAAATTGGCAAACTTCCCACCTCTATTTGCTATTGAAAAGAAAACAATGATTTCCATCCAGAGAGCTGTGGAGGAAAATGTTAAAGTAAAACCTCACTAACCCGGAAAACGTCCCTTTTTTATTTATTAGGGCATTGGTCCAGGATGCATGGTTTCAATGTCATGATCTATTGCCTGAAAGAGATACAGCTTTATGAGTGTATTCAAGACATTCACTCCCCTTAAGGGCGTGATGACCAGGGCTAAACTTAATAAGAGGCTTTGACCTCTCAATTACAAGATAAGAAAATGCTCTTGTTATTGCCAGGTGCATCTGTGTTCCATTAGATAAGGCAAAGAAACTTTTGTGTACTCCTACAGTCGTTTCACATCAGCTACGCAATGAGCTCTGTTAATAAGAGACTAGGAGGAAAATTACCTCCACAATAAACTCTTTCTCCATATCCAACTCTCGCAACGGTGATACCACAATCATTTCCTATATTTGATTTTGCATTAAGGGTATCACAATCAGTATTATGAACATTCATGTAATTTTTCATGTATTTGACTTTCATCTCAGGTCCTCATGTGAAAGTTGTGTAGTTTTATACACCAAACCAGTCTTTAAACCTCTCAGTTTTTAAGAATTAAATCTGTATGTAAATGACCTCATTCTTAAGGCGCTCTAGGCTGGAACACTCCTTATAACTTCAGTGGGAAAGGGCATGGCTAAAATGCCGTAGGCTGGATAGGTGGATATATATGTAAATGGATTGGTTTTAGTGACACAAAAGAAACAGTGAATTCAAAGCAAGCTGTTTTTGCAGCTTAGTGTTCAACAATATATGGACAAAAGTTTAGAGACAACTGACCATTACACCAAAAAGGACTTAATGACATTGCATTCAAATACACAGAATTAAATAAAAATAAATAAAGTGACCATTTGTCATACATGAACACACCACAGCACACAGTGTGAACAGCATGAAATTCAACCTCTGCATTTAACCCATTCACCAAGTGAAGCAGGGGGCAGTTACAAACACAGCACCCGCAGACGGTACCTTGCTCAGGGTACCTCAGCAGCGCCTAGCGGTCTTGGGATTCGAACCCAGCCTTTTGGTCGCAGGGCGAATGCCCTAACCACTAGGCTAACAGCTGCCCCGGCTACACTTAATAAGAGTAATAATACCAGCTGACTTTTATATGCAGTTGGTCCCCCCTTTGCAGCTATAACATATTCCACTCTTTTTGGAAGGCTTTCCACATTATTTGGAGTGGTTCTGCATGTATTTGTGTCCATTCATTCTGTAGAGCATTTATGAGGTCAGGCACTGATGTTGGACAAGAAGCCTCCTCTGCAACCTCTGTTCCAGTTTATCCCAAAGGTGTTTGTTTCAGGGGTTGAGGTCAGGGCTCTGTGTGGGCCAGACAAGTTCTTCCACACAGAAACTCATCCAGCCATGTCTTTATGAACCTTGCTTTGTGCACTGGGACACAGTCATGCTGGAATAGAAAAAGTTCTTCCCCAAACTGTTCAGTCAGCACTAAAGCTATGAGGCTAATGTTGCAAAAGCCCCATAGAAGTCAGTAGTCACCTTAATTGTTTCCGTAAAACAATTCAGCTAAGGTTTTGTAGACTTCTTGATGTGTTTTAGGGCACAGTTCTGTCATTTACCCCTTGTTTGTGAACCTCTACTCTGATATTTTCTGAAATGGCTGCTTTTAGGGGTGAAGTTTTATTCCTTTTTATAGCTTACAGTAAGTTGTACTGTGATAAAACAAACATGTTCTGCTCTTCTTGTTGAAGAGTTGGATGTGGCTTGAGTAGGTTGAGAGAAGTTTTGGTGAGGATATATTTACAGAGATGCAGTTTTAAACTAAAGCAGCATCGTTTAGACACTAAACATGTCTTTGATCATCTGGGACAAGTGGAAAAATGTGTAAATTGGATTTTTCACTGATGTATTCCTTTAAGTTTCTCTGCTTGTTTTCAGAGTAATTCCCGGAAAGAACAAAGCTGTTTAACATTAAGGTCCCCCAACAGTCTGGGGAATGAATGTGTCTGGGTCTATTTTTGGTTGTAATAGCAAAGGTGTTCCTCCACTTCTCCACTATTTATTACACCTCCTAAAAGCTGGTTTTATGTATGAGATATCAAGTACCTGCCACTTTACATCAGTCATGTAAACGTGATGTTCCATGATATATGTGGTATTTAAGCAACCCCCTCTATTTAGTTTTAATTATGAGCTCATAAATTTTTACCCAAGTTGTGTGGGTTAAGGGATGAAAAATGTGGCTTTCTGGCCCGTGATGAGCATCTGTAGTGAAATTAAACGAATCAGCAGGCAGTAATAATCAAAACCCAAAACTAATTCTCCCCAAAGCTCAGGCTGTTTAGAAGATTGACTAAGTCTTATGTGAGCTTAAAGCTGTTGGCGCATATCTCTCAGCACATCAGAAGACTCGCTTACTTCTTCAACTGTGTAATCAAATAATCAGTCTGTGTCAACAAACACGCACTGGAGACTGATTAAAACGCGGTCTTCCCAGCAGCCAAGGATAGCCACAGTGTTTCACAATGTCACCACGTTACCATGCAACACAGACAATACGACTCCAGTCCAACAACATGACCTGGAAACAGGAGGAAGAGCCTGGCCTTGCCAGAACTTGATGGAAGACACGTGCACAGACAGAGAAAATAGGTAAGTACTGTTTAAGGTCATTTTGAAATGCTGTTGACTGATACTGAGTTTCGAAATGTGACGTAAACACACAAGGCAGCCAAATGTAAAATCTCTCCATTTAAACAGAATATCGCAGACACGGCACCTTCAGACTTTCAAATGTACTGTCTATCAATGAAATGGCTTTTGAAAGATTTTCTTACCTTTTCACTGCATTTACACACTAATGCCACATTTAATGTTACAATTATTGCTACTATCACTATTAACGTTTGTGGCATTATTCATTTTTTCATATTTATTCTATCACTTGTTTGAATGTTTGGCCATTTCCAGTTTTAGGATTACAGTTAGGGTCCCAATACCAATGCCAACAGTATCCTGGCATTATAGTGCAGTAGTAGAGTGCAGGGCTGGACAGGCCATCGGGCATACCCGGCATTGCCTGGTGGGCCGATTGTAAATTTGGGCCGGCGCGGAATCCCGTCAGCATCCCCCCCCTTCCGGAACGACCACGAGAATGGTCAGGCTGATTTTTTGTCCCAGTCCAGCCCTGGTAGAATGCATGCTTTGCATAAATGAGGTCCTGAGTCCTTGACCTGTATTGTTTGTGGCAGCTGGTGGCCTGGTGGGTGAGGAGTTGCCCCTATGATCGGAAGGTTGGACTACCAGGAGCACCACTGAGGTACAGTCCCCACACACTGCTCCCTGGGCACTATGCCATTGACTGCCCCCTGCTTCAAGCAGGTGAATTTCTTCCGGGATCAATGTAGTACCTAAAAAAACATTGAGGATTAATTCATTGAACGATGAGTCAGGTTCAGATATATTGATTGACATTGAAACACTCAAGACAACTTTAGAAAATCACTTTCTAATAGAAGAGTGTTCAACTTGAAGGCTGCTGTCAATCACAGTCTGGTAGGTCACCTTTTAAATGCACTCATCTAAACCAATCAATGTGGTTGTGAAGTGGATGTGTTGGAGCAGGGAAATCCCAGTCCTCAAAGTTCTAAAGCTGTGACTTGAAATTTTAGTCATATTTGTAGTTTCTTGTGACTTGTACTTTTTGTAGTAAAGACCACTTTGCCCAGCATTGTTCATTTGCTGGTCGGTTTTCATGGTGCCAGAAGAGAAAGTGGTGCTGGTGCTGCTTTATTGATCATAAGTGTTGAATGGATGATGCCGTGGGTTTCTCTGCCAGCGCGTGTCTCTGCTTTCGCGAGCTGAGTCACCGGCCAGGAACCTCATTACTCAAACTGTGAGAGGTTAAGGGATCTCACTACGCCCACACTGTCTCCTGCCCTCAGATACATCATTCTCAACAGCTGACATTTGCCCAGGTGGCCACCAATCAGGAGTGTGCCTGTTTTACTCAAGTTAATCTCAAAAGGAGACTTGCCCATGAATTGTTTGGAGGAGGAACTCCTAGGAAGTCAAAGTAGGATATTAAAGGAGATTCAGAGAAACAAAATCTCATTCTACTAGACGTCCTACTGAAAAGCTGCATATATCTTAGGATAATATAATAACTTCCCTAGACTAATATCATAATATCATAATATCATAAAGACTGCTCATGATGATTTGGCTCTGTGTTATGTAAAGGAACTCTTTATGAAGCTTTATTTTTAAGAAAGCTGTTGCCAACATCAGGGTAAAACACTAATGAAAGCAACATAAAAAAAAACATTCATAGCTGGTTTCCCAGACTGAGATTATGTCTAAGCCTGGATCAGTTTGGATCCTAATGGTGAACCACCAATAGCATGGAAGTTTAGTCCAAGATTAGGCCAAATCCATTTCCATGAGACAGGCCCTAGATGTTTACTATGTTTTTTTATTTTTGTATTTTAGCGTAACTCATTCAGAATGAACTACCAAAAGGTTTGTTAAAAGATTTAATCAAACCAATAGTTTGGTTTGTAATCCTAAATGCTTCTCTCCATTCGCAGACATTTTTTTTGCTCACTCGACAAAAAAGATCAAGGGACACGAACATCGATTAACACGAACATTTATAGACTCAAATTTAGATTCTAATTCTGGGGGGTTTACTACACAAGGCATGTCGTGTTTGTGAATGTTTATAACACCAGGCAACAAACATTTGTTTCATTACAATTTGCAGTGTTTCTTATACAATCTCAGCATGTTGATTTCAGAGGTAACGTTTATTTTCATGTAGCTTCAAGGGTTTAGTTAGAAACGTTATTCAAAAACTAAACTTGCCGGCTCGGCTGACGTGATCTTTTGTTATACTTATTCGTTTGTTGTACATGTACATAACAGGGTTACACACGCATCAGTGAGACAAATCTGAAAATAATAGTAGTATTACAACAACCTTATAATGAAACATCATATACATGACATTTAGTTTATCTCTAGAACCATTGAAGGTAGGAAAACAAATGATGTGATTTTCTGAATCAACAAATCTTGACTAAGTAAAATCAAAAGTTGCATTGAAAGAGACCTTTCATAAAAAGGTGTTACCCAGTGTGATAGGTTGTAACTTGGCTTGCACAGCCATTTGTCATGGACAAGATTTAGCTAATTCATTGTGGTTCGAATGTTCATTCTTCAACTATTTGATCAACACCCACCACACAAACATGATATCAGACCCTTGGTGAAGAGTTCCTCAGGGGAAACTCACAATATGTTTTGCCTGTGGTTTAGTGCACTAAAATCTGTTTATTCCTATTCATGAAAGTGATTATAATCATGACTTGAGAAGATCTTACCTTTTAGCACACATGACCTGTTACACAGATTATTCATCTTTTTGTCTGCAGACTGTGTTACAGAAATGTACCTTGACATACTGGTCTAAATTTGATTGGTTTCGGGAATCAAACCAACTTACATGTAATCTTACAGCTTAACTGGTAAGTCTCTTAAAGGCTTGTTCATAATGTGCTATTTCATTGCACAAAGTCACTCAATTAAATGATCGATTTTAGACACAAATTACCTCCAAAGTGCTTTGTTCACTGCCAGCCAGCTGGGCTTGTCCATTTGTTCATCATGTTCCTCTGAAATAACACAGCACACTTATGAATACAAATAAGGAACAATCGTGAGAAAAGTATGTGCTGAATAATAGTGATATCTGCTCTATTTTTAAATTTAATGGAACATTTCTGTCATTTCTGGAACTGATTTCGTCGATGAATGTGAGTTTTATTTTCTTAAAATAGCACAGACCTATAAACACAAAAACAGCATCAAAAATAACATACCAGGAAAGTGACATTCTGACACTCCAGCATTCAATCTGGGGAGAATAACCTTTATTGCAATGCAGATAAGTGTATCAAACTTTAACCAGAAGGTCACCCAGTATCAACAGACTGATTTCACATGCTGACATCAGGTTTGATCAGATGCATTCAATATGATGTCATTTTAATGACATTTGTAAACTACTCATATGGTAATTTCAGATCAAAGTTAAAGATATCAAGGGTCAGCTGGAATGTGTGTAAAAGTTCGGCAAATAAGGTTTAGCCATCATTTTACAGATGTTTAAATATAACTAGAGCCCAAGCTCTAGATTCACACAGCCTGTCTCTGATTCTGCGTTCAGTACATTGTTATGTATAGCAAAACAATAGATCCGATACCCATTTGGGCTCATTTTTGTTGACCCGTCAACGCCCATTTATATTTACAGCATGTACGAGCCCATCTCTGACTTCTAGCAGTATACCGTTGTTAGCATGGGTGCTGGAACCGTTATAGCCCCTACCGAGACCTAGTGCTGCACCCCTGACCAAAGCATAGCCAGGGTCTCAAAGATGAACCCAGTGCCACGACCCCACTTCATTTCTAACTGTAGCTGATTTACACTCTACGCTCCAAAACACTGATGCTGAATTGAATTAAAATGTAAAGTCAAACTGCTCCATGTAACTGCATTAAGTAGCTTTTAATCCTTGACTGATTAACATGGATACATTTTTACTCACATAAAAGTGCATTGAACATATGGAATTAAACTGGGCTGCTTATTTTGCACTACATCCAGCTTAATATGGCTGCGTTCAAGTACAAATGCTTCCAGTGCTCCTGGTTGTTAGAAAGGGTAAGTAGGTCCAGTTCTCAAATCTGATTGGCTGCGACATGCTCACAGAGACTTAGAGATTTGAAGCAATGATTCATTTAATATAATTTATTAATTGCATATACACACATTTATGAACCTTTTTATATAAGCATTTTGTTAATATTGCCAGTCACGTATAGCTACATTGTAATGTAATGCAGAATTGCTTAAATTAGCTTGACAACAAATCTGTATTAGGCCAAATGACTGCAATAATGCTAATTTCTGGTAGCACAGAGAGCTCTAAGTCTATGCCAGTGATCTAGAAACTGCACACAAATATTTGAAGCTAATATCTGCAGTACTTTTTGCATGTTTCTCCATGCTATATCATTTATAAAAATAAAGTCATGATCTAAAGGCTCAGCTGAAACAACAAACATTTTCTTCTTCCATAGCCCCATGAAAAGTTATGTAAAAGCAGCATAGCAAATGTATGGAGAGAAATCCTTGCCTGGGTGTTGTAAGTACAGAATTACAGTCTTGTTTAAGACATGTGTGTCTGTCTTATCCCTCCCTGAATGGGTGGCTAAAGAGGATCAGCCTGGAGTCAGTTCGAAACATCGAACACTTTGTGGTGGCTTATGGAAGATTAGCCTCACGTCACCTTGCAGAAGCCACCCAGCAGTTGACCTAAGCATAGTCACGAGACACCCCACGGACTTAATCATTCAGGGTCTCAAAGTCGAACCCAGTGCCACGACCCTCCTCAATTTCTAACTGTAGCTGATTTACATTCTACACTCCAAAACACTGACGCTGAATTGATTTAAAAAGTAAAGTCAAACTGCATTAAGTAGCTTTTTAATGCTTGATTGATTCATATGACTAAAAAATTTCACAAAAAAGAGGTATGGAACATATGGAATTAACCTGGGCTGTTTATTTTGAACTACATCCAGCTTAATATGGCTGTGTTCAACAAAGATTGTTGGTTTAATTCAATTATATGTAATTTTGTTGACTGCAGAATTGCTTTTACAGTCATAGGTCATTTACTGTTGTATCAAATGTATTTGGCTCAATTGAAAGTTAGCGACAGCTGAAGAAGAAAAAGATGTCAACTTTAATAATAATAAAAAAAGATTCCAAAAATATAATTGTTTTTTTCCATTTATACCATGATCATTAACTAGCATAAAGCTATACTTCTATAGTCAAAACTAATATTAGCACAAAACTAACTAACTTCTTCCCTAGTAATCAATACGGATTTTAATAAATAGAACTTTGCCGACTTTGCAGCCAAGTAAAAGAGAAGGACATTAGAACAGTTTGTTGTAAACTGATAACACTTAAAATTCCACCCTGTTTCTTATTACATAATCAAACTCTAGACTATAACTTGTAGTGGATATGGCTTGTTGAGGTGATGTTAATTTTTGACCTGAATTAACTTTGAATACTTTGAAAACTGTATTAGACGGGAAATGTGTCATGTTTCTAGTCAACTGATAGGAAGTGACACAAACTCAAGTTAGCTCTTTTCAAAGTCAGGATAAGTTCACAGTTAACATATTACAGCAGCACTTTTACTGTAATTTTAAGCATCATTTGGTTGCATTCATATGAAAGTACAAGGTAATTTGTTACAATATTACAGGGTAATTTGTTTAATGTATTAACCTGAGATGAGGTGGAACAAGATGATTAGCACATCAGACTACCTTCCCTCTGTAAATTTCAAACAGTTTTGAATTTATGTCATTGTCAGTGGCTGGAGAGTTACTGAGCTACAGCTTGGATGCTGTCTGCTTATTGCTAGCCATGTGACTACATCTTGACATGTTTTCAAAAGTGTGTGTAATTTGAGCCAATAAAGAAACTAAAATACATCCATTCAAATAGTAATAGATTTACAATACAAATGACAGTATATTTATTTATAGTACAGAGAAGGATACAATTACAATGCATTACCAGAGAGTCTGGTTCCTCTCAAGGTTTCTTCCTATCGCCATCTTAGGGAGTTTTTCCTTGCCACTGTCGCCGTCACCCTTGGCTTGCTCATCAGAGGCATTTCATTCACACACATTCATACACACACATTTATTTCATTTTGTAAAGCTGCTTTGTGACATTGGCCATTGTTAAATGCACTATATAAATAAAATTGAATTGAATTGAATTGAATTACACTTTCATTGGGCTACACTGGCCTGGTAATAGAATAATCTTTATTTCTTTACTATCATTTGCATACACATTTGCAAACATATTGATAGATAGGGAAACAAAATAGATTTTTTTTGCTATGTCAAAGCATGGAAAAAAAAACGTCTTGTATCCATATAATACCAGCAACCTTCATGCCCCGTTGCCACATCAGTATATACAGTACTGGCCCCTCAGTGAGTTATCTGATGAGGTGTCAGTCCTTGAGAGGGCTATATAAACACATATACTTGCACTGCATCAAAGACTAGGCTTTGTTTTGCTGTCTGTGCTGCTGGTATGATGGTCAGCAGCTCTTGGATCTGGTCCAGACCTGGAGCAGCACCTTGGATGTGGGTCTTGGTGCTTCGCAGGGACTGGAATCAGCTCAGTTAACGGAGGGAAGCAGAATTCGGCATCCCTCTCTGCAAAAGAGTGGAACACGACACTCAGTAAACACATGCATGCCAATGAAAATATTGAAATGTTGAAAATGTTTCTGCATCTTTCTTGCTCTTCACTCTCTACTGAGAGTCTGCCAAGGGCAAAACAGGCTAGCCAGTGATGCCCCGGCGAGACGGAATGATGTTTCAGATGTTCTTCTGATAAATTCACTGGAACAACAAGTTTTTCAACTATAGCAGCAGACCATGTCATTAACATAGATCTTAAAAGCAGATTCTGGAATGATTTACAAGACAAAAACTGTATAGTGTTTGTTATTTAGGGCATACTTTGAAGGATAACATGGACTGATTAGCACATGTGGTGCTGAAAAACTCTCAGTAAGAAAGGGAAGAGTTTATCACACACACCACACGGTTTTGGTGCAGTATTACTGTGTTTCAGTCAGTGTCTGCCACTTAGCATCTGAAGAGACCCCTCTGTGTACATACACGCATATGTATATAAACACACAAACATGTTGCATATTTTTGTATAGTTTACAGTTTTTTTGATATTACATTGTAAAAGTGTACAGTTTTTGCATCTATAGCTTGTGCTGCTTATTCTCTCTTTCTTTTGTTTTGTCTACATTGCTGCTGTAATGATGCAAATTTCCCACCTATGGGACTAATTATCTAAAGCCCCTGTGGCCAGAAAATTAAAATGTTAGTGTAATAAGTTGTTTGTACAAATGATTTTTTTTTACCATCTATGAAAGAAAAACATGTATTTTGCATATTGATTCAGAAATGATGAAGCTCATAGCTGTTCATGAATCTGTTATGGTTTACCAAGGTTTTCACAGCATGAATGTGAGCATCCAGCTAAATTATTGTTTAAGTGTTAATGACACAAAGCCTTAATGTTATTGGTTAAAATAATGTCCTGATTTTCAGACATGAAAAGCTGTGAACTCTTAAAAATGAAAGTGTCAACAATGCAAATGTGACGTGAGAATATAGAAGAACCACTTTTGATCTTTAAAGAACCTTTCAATGGATGCGTCCTTAGACGCTGCTTATTGGCTTCTCTTTAAAGGCTGTGCTGAGACAACAAACGTTCTGTTCTTTTCTAATTACAAGGACAAGCCCTGATTAAACAAATATGTGTTGTTTGTACTGTTTATTTCACCACAGTGACACATGGCTGCTTGTTGGGCTACTGATGAATTTAACTTGTTGAATTGTCTTTCCCAAAGGAATGTTTCTGAGTGTTTATGGCATGTTATTTCAGGTTGTTACCTTTCCTGGCCTTTGGTTGCCTAGCACAAAGCCATAGATCATATGGTCTCCATGTTAACTAATCCACCCAGACACTGCCGAAATGAATGTGGAGAATGGAATTCCTCCTCCACTACCAATGTCTTAGTCAACATCTTCATTTTGGGAAGGCACTGAAAAGAATGTCTGATATGAAGCATGGCTGTCAAAGAATACATGGAGGGGTAGAAATACAGAATCCGGAAATACTCATATGTAACTAAAACTCTTGGTGATGTGTAATCGTTGTGTTAAAGAAAGGTCCAGTCAGGATACTTTGGGTTCAAAGAAGGACAAACCCCAGAGTGGTTCATTCAGGAGTGGTTCATTCAGGAGACAAAGTTTAAGATCAGAGGTGCTAAACTGGGTAATCCCTGCAGAGCTGCGGCCTGGAAGGAATAGAGTTGGACAACCTTGCATCAGACAGACTGACTTACTTACTTATTATCAAACAAAGCTAAAGCATCCGCAAAACAGCCTAGCATGACTAACCATACAGTCGACCTTGCAAGATGTTTTTTCACTTCAAAAGTACACACTGTGTATAAAACTGAATAAATTAATTGAATGGTACTTAATATGATTTGGGATGATTCAGTACTTTTTGTCCATTTAAATAGGACAGGGTCCATCTTTAGTCTACTTTTGCAGACTATAATATATAGATATATAAGACCAGGGTCTGGTCCATTTGTAGCTAAACTGTTTTGAATGCATATTAAACCTATTGTGTCAGTGATAAAAGATTAATAACATACAGGTCTATTCTGTCATGCTTGGGTTGGTCACTAGTGGCATGGACAATGATTTCAATATCTGGCCATGGAAAACAAACTATAAAATGAAAATTGACTCTGAATTTGTATTATGGTCACAAAAAGGTTGCTTAATTTAACAAGAATACGAAAAATCCATGACTCGGATGAACTGGCAATGTAGTGTAGCTTAAGATCCCAAGCACCTTACAAAAAATCCTCCCACAGAGGTTCTAGCTTGACAGGGTTGCAGTAATTGCTGTATGGCACAAGGAACGTAGACTGACATCTGAGGTATCAGGCCATTTAGGTAAATTGCAAACCATTAACAAATGCACCACTAGCAAGTCAGGCTAATAGTCAATGAAATGACTGCAAGCCTCAAGGAAGAGTGTTTAAATGTGGAAAAAGAAAAGGAAAGAAGGAAACAATTAATACTCTCTGTTAATACTTAGTCTACTGCCTCCGTTACCTTAAAATGTGTTTAAACTGAAACAGATATTATACAACAGTATACAGGGACCGTAAGAATTAAAGGGGGAAAAAATAGATACCACTTTTCTCTTTTTTCTGTTCACTGTTTGAACAGTTTGTGGCAGGCTTCTATTCTTTTCTGAACTATTGCAGTGTGAGCTGTGTAAAAATAAGAAACGCCTCCATATGTCCTGTAAGTGCAGTAGTGTTTGTACAGCAGCTTTTCTTCACTCCTGATTCAGTTTCTGATGGAAGTCACACATGCAAACACGATGGTCTCAACATTACTATTGTAATTGTTGCAATTGTAAAATCATGTAAGAGTGTTGTGTAGTTTAACATTTACAAGGTATAATACATTTTCAATATCTCCAAGCATTATTTGGTTTGGAATTTTGAATCAGGAATTTTGCTCAATAGTGTAGAAAACAACGGTGACATGCATATTTTTCACAGACACACTCCCACCAATTGCGAAAGTAATAACCAGAAAAAGAAAATGACGCAGTCTCTTATTTTTTCCATGGCTGTATGTACTCCTAATTAAGTAATTACAAGATTCGTCTTATTTAGTATTTTGTGTATTTTTTGCCAGGAGAGCACAGATTCTTCAATGCAGAATCTCAGCAGGTCTTGCACAGTCCTGGGTCTTCTCTTGTGCACTTGCAAACTGCAGGTTGAATTCAGGTCAGGGGACTGGGGTAGCCATGGCAAAACCTTGATTTTGTGTTTATTTAAACATTTTGAGTAGATTGTGATGTGAGCTTTGGATTGTTGTCTTGCTAGAGGACCCAACCAAAACCAAGTTTAAACTTCTTGGCAGAGGTCACCTGGCTTCCTGAAATCTGTAAAGCTATGTCTGCAAACAATACTTCCAGGTCCTCTGGAGGAGAAACAGCCCCATACCATCACAGATGCTCCGCCATTTTGAAAGTTTGGTATTAGGTGCTTTTTTGATTGTAGATATCTTTATTTCTTGACCAAACTCACCTTTTTTGGAGTTCGGAGTCAAAGAGCTCAATACTTAATTCATATGACCACAGCACCATTTCCCAGTTAAAGTTCTAGCATAGTCAGTCAAACTCCAAGTGTTTATTCTCATGGTGAAAAGATTGGAAAGACAGCTTTTTGACATAACCTTCAAACAGTTCATTGGCATCGAGGTGACAGTGGATTTGAAGACATGGAGACCCCAGGAGGCTAGCTAGCTCTGTAATTCGGAAACTGTAGTCTTTGGTTATTTATTATCATCCTCCTCACCGTGGCTTCTGATAATACAGCCTTGTGCACTCTTCCAGGATGATTCATAGTAGTTTTTCTTATTGATAGCTCATATGGGCACATTTTACATTGAGAAACTACTTTCTTGTTTCCATTTCCTGATTTGTTTTAACATGCTTTTGCCTTATTGCAATGGAATGCTGTTAAATCTTTCCCTTGGTGATGGATGACTAAAGGATTTGAGCCCTATGTCGCCTTCATTTTTACACCCTGGTGCAACAGGAAATCACAGATGATTGTTTAAAATCTCCTAGGCCAACTTAAAAGAGCAGTTTGAATGGGATCATACTTCATTTCAAGATTCAAAATTCACTTTATTGTGAAATTTAGTTTGTGTGTTTCGTATGTCATTTCCTTCATTCAACTTTCTTAAGGTGCTATTAACTGTGGTTTTGGTTGCTTTATCCTCAGACTAATATTACAAACAAAAGAAACACTTTCTACTTTTAATATAATATTAGATATTATGCTAATGTCTTTTTTAGGAAACTCTTGAATGATCTTTAGCAATGGTGCCAATATTTTTAGAGGGAACTCTATATGCTGGCTTTAGACGGTTCTCTTAATCAAATCTATGACAGTGCCTCCTGTTTGGGAGTAATTACAGTTACTAGCATACATAAGCGCACTCTGTCCATAACTGGATGCCATTACTTTATTTCCATTCTCTGTCTACCAGCAAGAAAATAGCAATTGATGATTTCCTTTTTGTCCAGAGTCACGGTCCAGCTGGCTTCTCAGGACAGTCTGATAGTGAGAACATGGGGTTTCTGTCAAGAACTTCTTTACCTGCTAGAGTAGAGTGAGCAGAAGCCTGAGAGCTCAATAGCACAAAAGTAAAGACAGAGCTGGAGGGGATTCCTGCCTGATGTATGTGTCATTCGGGCCCTGTGTGCTTCTTCAGCTTTGATCTTGGAGGATTTCCCCATGACTGCCCCCGCCTACCCCCACTGCAGAATGTAGGCTTTTGGTGGAGTGTGTGTGTGTGTGTGGGTGTGTGTGTGTGCGTGTGCGTGTGCGTGTGCGTGTGTGTGTGTGTGTGTGTGTGTGCGTGCGGTGAAGCTTGGGGGTGTTGATGTAGTGGGGGCGTCTGACAGTGGGAGGAAAGACATTGAGCCCCATTCATAAAATGCACTACAACCTGGTTTAATGTGACATTAAGAGAAAAATAACAGATTTCCTCATTCACAAGCGAGGATTGCCAGCCTGTTTTACTTTTATTTGCAAGTCTCATTAGAAATTCAGAGAACACCAGCCCACAATAACACCTCAACTAGTTTGATGGTAAATATTGCCTGTGAGGAGCCGATTTGGACAAATGTTTTTCCTACAGTGTTTTCAAACATCGGTCACATGTGTAAGTCATCAGCAAATTGTGCATCTACACCCACACAGTTGAGTAAAGCAACGTTTATGCTTTTTGGATGGAACATTGCAGTCGCAGTTGTAGGAGTACCTGAAGAGGAACTGACTTGCTTGAAAAGTATTTGAGTGTTTGCCAGAACCGTCCGAATGAAGGAGCAATTAACCAGGCAGTGACTGGTTTATATAATGTAAATACCTAAGACTAATCAATATGATAATAAATAATTTATTTTCTTTATGTATTGGGAGCATATTTGGGGGCACATTTAGGTTTAACACTATAAAAATAGGCATTTTTTGGCATTTGTTTTACCACATCAAAACAATGGGGTTTTTCACTATACGCGGGTGCTCTTGGAATGTAACTATATATACTGCTCAATTTAAGGGAAATTAAAGGGAACACTTAAACAACACAATGTAACTTCAAGTCAATCACACGTCTGTGAAATCAAACTGTCCACTTAGGAG
>JBBIGB010021443.1:0-18711 GCA_037577075.1 Alestopetersius hilgendorfi
GGGCGCTGTGTTCCTGGCTGCCCCCTGCTTCACTTGGTGAATAGGTTAAATGCAGAGGACGAATTTCGTGCTGTTCACACTGTGTGCTGTGTTCACGTAAATGGTCACTTTCACTTTCACTTCACTTAATATCGAGGCAGCATCCCAGTCAACCTTTGCATCCATTTTTATCTTTGCACCCCAGCTCCACTGGTAGCAACCACGATATCAACTGTTGAAATTGTGCTTTTTATTCTTAGGCTGTCCTCTGGTCCTGAGTTGGAGATTAAGTCTGAAACATCTTCTCTGGTTCCTTCCCCTTCATCCCCCTGATATAGAAGAGTAACTTCAGGACGCTGGAGCAGAGTCAGACAGGTGCTACGTTACAGACAGAAGAAGAACAGGAGGCTCTGTTCTCGGACGATGCCGAGATGAGTTGGAGGAACACAAGAAAACTGCCTTGATCACTAAAGATACACTGATGGACAAGAGTCGTAGTGCAAGAGGACTCAAAGTGGTGAGATATGTAAAATGGACACTTCTAGAATGGAAAACTCCCTGCAACTTTTCATCCTTGTGGTCCACCCAGGGATTAGCTGAAGGTATTTACTACCCCTTTATCTGATAGATGCCTTTGATGTGTTCCAGCTCTGGGTAACATCAAGATGAAAGTCTGCTCAAAAACAAGCTCACCAAGGAAGCCAGACGCAAGGACGCTAATCCGAGTGGTGAAGCAGAATCATGTTTAAAAAGACAACAACCCTCACACATTTGAAAGCCTCTTGTGGAACTCTGAGACATGTTATTTGTGTAATTGTTTGCTTGGCGATCTATTCCTTCCATTTTGCTGAACTGCTAATGATGCTCTTGAATCATTTTTGGTATCATGCATGGTAAAATCATGCTTGGGAATTTGGAGTATGTTCAATGAATGTAAAATACCTCGATTACATGATCTCGTTATCTCATAAAATAGTCTCAAAGAGATTTGCATCACACGTTTGTAAATGGACAAAAATATTGGGACACACCTTAATACTTCAGTATACCAAGACATTTACCAGGCTTCCAAATATTGTGGATGCAGTTTACAGAAGGCCCTGTTTTATTCCTGCTTGACTGTGCCCTGAGTTTATAAAGACATGGATGAATTCGATGTGGAACAACTTGACTGGCCCGCGCCAAGCCCTGACATCGGTGCATGAGCTCGTAAATGTTCTACAGAGTGAATGGGCACAGACATTCCCACAGAAACACTCCAAAAGCCTTCCAAGAAGAAGCTGTTACAGCTGCAAAGACTCCACTGTATGTTAAAGACTCTGTATTTGCAGTGTCATTAGTCCCTGTTGGTGTAATGGTCAGGTGTCCCACTACTAGATCTGTGACTGATCTTCTGGACTTTCAGTCTGATGTTTGCTAGTAGAGAATCAGACTTGACTGATATGCCACTCAGTCACTGGGGACAATTCGAATATAAATCTTGAATTTGTAAAATGTCTCTGTCCACCTTCTTCAAAGTTCGCATGCCAGTCTAGCTTAACAAATGTATTGTTAAATGTCGACACCTTAGCTGATCTCAGAATCTGTCACTGTTGTTTGCCTGTTTAAACACTGACATCATCGGAATCATTCAGGCCTGTGGTTTTTCACTTCATCAAGTGTCAATATAATCTTTAGCCATGGAGTTTTATGCTGTTTCTGTTACATTATTGCTTTATTTACATGGGTTTCTATCTAATTTATCCTATTATATATTTTACCTTAATTTTTAAGTTTTTAATCACGAGCAACCCCGGACTTTCCTGCACTAATAGTGTCCTCTGAGCGAGTACTGATTTTGGAAAGTCTGTTTTGGAACAAAATCGCCATGTCAGCATTTCCTAAAGGTGGGTTGAGTCATCATTCAAGTGAACATACAGGGGGTCCTCGAGTTACACCACAGATCTGTTCCCTCGTGATGCAACCCAAATATTGGTGCAAGTCGAATCACACACTAGCCTTAATCACTTACATATCCTAATAGTTATAAATCATAAAATACAACTAAGCCACAGAAAAAGGAAACGTGCATGCCATGTAGTCTGTAAGTACGAGGCTAACAGTGTAAGTCGAGTGGGGGTGGGAGTGAGTGTCGTAAACTGGAATTGTTGCATGTCGAGACTGTTGTAACTCAACCCCTGTAGTTCCGCTACAGACGATCTCCAACAAAGACAAAACCTTTGCATAAAACATATATAAGCCTGTATCTTAAGTTGTCTTAAGATAACGTGTAAAACACACCACAGCACACAGTGAATGGTGCAAAAATTGTACTGTACATTTAACCCATTCAACCAAGTGAAGTGCTAATTTGCATTTACCGCAGTTTCTCTTTCAACTTGTTAGAACACCTACCATTTACTATTCCTAATTCTAGAGGCTCTACAAGCTAGTCAGAAGCATTAGCTATTATATGTGTTGTGCCAATATGCCAAAATGCGGTGAACGAAAATGTACTTTTAATACTTTTTTAAATGCAAGTACTTCAGTACTTTAACTTAAGGAAAAATTTGACGATATGGCTTTCACTTGTAATGGAGTAACATTTGACCAGTTGTATCTGTACTTCCACATAAATGAATGTGAGTAGTTTGTCCACTTCAGGCAAAAACAGACATGTGAAAACTTAGCACCTTAAACTCAAGCCACCATTTTTACTTTACACTTCACCCGTGTTTCCCTATAGAGATTCCAAGCAGCTCACTTAAGATTAAATAGACTGATAAGCAGACAGATAGATAGATATAGACAGACAGACAGACAAACAGTCAGTCAGTTTACATAAGATGGTTTATGGGCCTGACCACTGGACTATAGGATTAATTTTATAGGAGTACTGGACTAGGATTCCTGTCTGGGATGCCAGAATGTCCCATTCAGAATTCACGATTTGCAAACCTCCGTACTGCAGGCGGCAGTAATCCACCAACCGACGTTCAGACCACCAAAAATCCCAAAAAGAAGCAGCAGGAGAAGTCGTGGCAGGAGTCGGTGTGTTTACTCCCGGTCTGCCGGGCATTGTTGGTGTTTCGCACACAGGAGTGACGGTCATTTAAACATTTGCAACATAAACAGTTGCAGCATCTCCTACCTTCTGGAACACTGTTATACTCTAATAGTGTAAGTATTATTTACTGTTCTTCAGATGTTATGTATTTGCTCTTTAACATTTTTACCTTTAAAGTATAATACTGAGACCCTAACTTAGACACTGGGGCAGCTGAAGTTCAGCACCCAGAGGAGATGGACTATTTAATCCACTCTGTGGACAAAAATATTGGGACACGTCTGTTCAGGGTTTTGACTAGGCCCCTTACTTCCAGTGAAGTGCAGTCTTAATGTTTCAGCAGTGTAGCTCCAATGCAAAACTATTAAATCTTGAACAGGTTTTGGCTAATTGATTGGAGTCAGTGATTGAGTTGGGGTAATCATGTATAACTTCATTAAACTATACATTTGTCTTGGTGATTAGTTGTAATTGATAACTTACTGAGCCAGTAATCTCTGTAAACGTGTGTACATGTGTTTAAAGCAAATAGTGGTGAGGTGCTTTAAGTCTGCATAATAGACAAGTGAAGCATGCAAGTGATGCTATTTTCGAAAAGGAGAAACATCACCAATTGTGTTCTTGGTTCTCAGGTTCTTTGTGGCAGACCACTGCTGTGACTTCAACTGGACTTCTTTATTCAAGAAAATACAGTACCAGTCAAACGTTTTAGTCCTGTCTTTTAATGTAATCCTTTATGTAATCATTTAATTGTGTGTATCTACTTGAATAGGGTTATCAGAAGAGAGTTGTACTTTTGCAGCAAAAAGTATTATATAGTTAAATGAAAGGGATTCTCTCTGAAGCCAGATTAGTTTGTCTGGTGTAACATGTCTTTGATAAATTTCCTTCAAGTTAACCAGCATCTTAAAATATTAACCTTCTATTAGCAGTAATAATAAGGGTCCAGGGGGTAGTTTTGGAGGGACTGCCATAAATATAGGTAGCATAAGCACAATATTTCTAATGCTCTAATTTCTGAATGTAAAGGAAAAGAAAATGGCCAAACACGCTCAGCTAAGCAGGGAAAAAAGAGAGTCTATAGTCATTTTGAGAAACGAGGGTCGATCTTTAAGGAAAATAGCAAAACTATTGAAGGTGTCTGTAAATGCGGTGTCCAGGACCATCAAACGGATTGAAGAAACTGGTACTCATGAGGACCGAGCAAGGTCGGGCAGGCCAAAGGCGACCTCAGAAACGGAGAACAGGTTTATAGAACTCATGAGTGAACAAAATGGGGATTTAACTGCCTCTCAAATACAAGCACAGCTAAACGCTACGAGAACATCCGATGTTTCAATATCGACAGTCCAGAGAAGACTGCGTGAAGCTGGCTTAGCCAGGGGCCAGAAATTCAGAAAGGCTCCTTCAGCCCAAAACAGTACAGAAACTAAAAAACAGAGGAGTTCAAATCTCAAGTCTTAAGAAATATTTAGCACTACCACAAAGGTGTCCATCTCTGTAAAGGGCCAATGTGGTTGGAGTACAGTATAAAAGGAGCACACATGATTGTTTGAAGACATTCGAGCTCTTGCTTATTAGAATGAAAACACACGGCCCTTTGCAGATGAGGTTGGACACCCTTTGTCTACCATATGCTTTACCAATCAAAAGTTTGGACACACTTGTAATAAATGGTTTTCCTGAAGACATTTGAATCTACAGATGTGCTTAAATTCTTGTAAGACACATAAGTGGCATCAACAGTGTTTAAAACTGCATTGAGGTAAAATGAGCCAAGGTATAAAAATGAGTAGTAATACACAGTTTTGATTTGAGTTTGTTGAGGTTACTGCTCAATTCTTGTTTTCTGTCGTTCTGGTGTGTCTAAACTTTTGACCATTTCTGTGTATATATAAGACATACAGAGGGTATGGAAGAGCAGATGCATTCCCATGCCATGGTCTGAGGTGGGTTTTCTGGTCTAAACGTTGGCCATCTTAATTCATGATGCTTAGTTCAGTGGGAATTTCAGTAAGCTTTACAATCACACCTTACATTTTCACCATCTCATCAGTCCTTTATTCTTCAGCATGGTAATGACCACCAACACACCTCAGGATTAAGCTTTTTCTATTGTGCAAAGAAAAGAAAATGAATATCACTAAAACTACATTGCCACTATCTTTTTATGACTGGTGACATGAACATAGAGAAGTGTGTATGTAGGTGCCATGTAGCTGTTTTGAATGGTGCCCTTCATTTATTTACATGCCTGGTCTCCAGATCTCAAAACCATAGAACGTCTGAATCTAGGAATTGAGAGTACTGAGTACTATTTTCATACCATGATTTATGTGTTTTGATTTGAGTATTTGCCAAAAATAAGGACTTTTGAACAGACTTAGTTTACAGCAAGTGAACGTTTGCCTGGTACTGTAAATCAGTGACCCCTTTAAATAGTCCCATCTTTAAGTTTGTGCTTGGGCCAGGCTTTTGTGGGGTCCATTAAAGTCCCCAGGAAATGTCTTCTGGAAAGCTGCAAAGGTGAGATTAATTAAACTACCTTTATTAGTTGTTAACATATTAGTTAATAATTAACATTAATTAGTTCATATCTGTATTAGATCTGTCAGCCACAATTACAGTAACACATTCTTTGAAATGTATTCTCATAGAAAGAATTGTGTATGCACTACCATAATGTGCATTTGTTCTCCCTCCCTCTTCTGAATGCTTTCAGACGTTTGGACTGAATGGCAGAGTGAATTGGACTCATTGGCTCCTGAGATTGTCATGACTCTTCAAGGAACTCATCACACCTTGTTGAAGTCCCATGTAAAGCCTGGTTCCTGGTACATTCTTTGAAACTATTCTGAAAATACCCACGAAGACTGTCTGCGCTCATCTCTAGCCGTTCTCCAGTTCCTTCCTCTTCTTGTGTAGAAGAACAGGCTAACGAAAGTGGAGCAGACTCGGGACTGCTGTTATTTGGATCAGACAGAATACGCAGAGCAGAAGGCCCTGTTTTCAGAGTTTGGAGGTGAAGCAGAGAATGTGGGGACTGAGAAGGAAACTGCATCTAAAGCAGAAATGATGGACAAAGTTCAAAGTCAAGAGTGTTGAGGCAAGCCAGACTTAGAGTGGATTAGAGATCATATGCAAATTACATTTTTGTAAGTTTAATAAGATGGCATTGTTTAAAGTGCATACATTATATTGTTTACAATGTTTGACTTTTTGTTTGGATGGTCTTTGTGAACAAAGTGCAAAATACACATCCAAGTCAACGATTTCTCGTCATTCATCTGGCCACATTTGATGTGCAGATAATGCGTGTAAACCACACGAAAAAACAGCAGTGTTTTACTTTTGGGTGTTTTCGGCTTTTTTTTAGCATGTGAGAACTTCATAATCATTTCATAATCTTTCATTTAAACATCCCTACACACCCTCTCCCTCCCCCACCAGAAAAAGAAAAATAGTTTGTAGATGCCAAGTTTTACGTTTCAAACACACACACTATAAAAGAATGTGAAGACTGCAACAGCATCACAGCAAAGGGAGGATACTTTGAGAAATATAAATTCTATTTCCCAACTATTGAAGTGATGTTTTGACTTCTGACTCACATACACTCTATTGACAGAAGTATTGCGACACACCTGTATTTCAGGGTTTGAGCCAGGCTCTTTCCAGTGAAGGGCGATCTTAATGCTTCAGCATTCCAAGACATTTTGGACAATGCCATTGTGGACACAGTTTGGGGAAGAACCTTTTCTACTCCAGCACGACTATTCCCCAGTTTAGAGTAAGGTTCATAAAGACATTGTTGGTTGAGTTTGGTGTGGAAGAACTTGGCTGGCCCTGACCTCAATCCCATCCAGCACCTTCAGGATGAACTAGAATGGAGATTGTGATCCAGACCTTCTCTTCCAACCTCAGTGCCCCAATGCTCTACAGAATGAATGGGCACACATTCCCACAGAAACACTGCAAATATTGCGGAAAGCCTTCTAAGAATATCTGTGTATTTGAATGCAATGTCATTAAGGTCACTGTTGGTGTTATGATCAGGCGCACCAATACTTTTGTTCATTTAGTGAATATGTTCTCCCTTCTTATGGGATGTTTTTGGCTTTAATAACTTTTTTACGTTTCTAAAACTGCGTTTCTATGAAAAGACCTTGGTGTCGCTCCTGGAATCTTCTAGCTTGGAGGTCCATACAGATCTTCCTGTATAACAAAATCCTTGCCAGTGAGTTGTGCCTCCTGGTGTATGCTGCTCTTAACTGCAGCTTGCTACTAGGTGGTCAGTTTTCAAGGGGCGTCTTTGTACAGTCTATACCTCGGATGCTGTCTGGAATAGTACCCCACTTCTGTCAGTCTATTCCTGAGTGCTTGTTCTGGTACTGTACCTTCAAATCCTGTCTGTTTTAGCCACTGGATAAATTACACCCCGTACTACAAAGGTTATTTATACTTTACAAGGAAAAACAATACTAGTTTTTCAGAACGTCTGACATAACTAAAATGATGGCAGACGTTCTGCTGGTAAGCTGTTAAATGCTCTGGTGTCTTTAAAAAAACCCAACCTGTGATGCTTTAATTTTCTTGCCCAAAGCACAGTTGTTTACTGTCTGTGTTTACACAGCACACATATTTGACCTTTTCAGTAATGAATTTGAAACAGAAACTAACAAAAATGAAATACCCATAGCTGCTGCAGACTTTGTTCCTAAGCTCATTTACTAAAAAGAATCACTTTCTAAATCCATAGAGATGTGCAGGGTTGAAAGTTTCACATATTACTGACATTGAACAAGTTTTGAGTGGATGTTTTTTGGAATCACATCTAAGAATCCATTCCAAAGCAGTAGAGGCTGGAGTCAGATCTGTAATCCAATTCACTTTTCCTGGAACACCATTACTCTTCTAATGGAAGGTCTGTAGTTACATTTCTGACATGCACTCGAACCCTGTAGCTTCTGTGCATGCTTACAGAGAGAAGACCAAAATAATTTATTTAGTGGACCTTCCCTTACATAAATGTAATATATTAGAAATATGTTATAATTGCAGTTTGGAAATTACATTATATTTAGTTTCCATTTGGATTTGGTGGACTTAGCACCAAATTTTTCAATGTTACATAGTCTAAACTTTCTGTAGAAAAAGGATCAATCACTATTTGCGGCCTTTCCCACCCATTTCACATGCATGTCATGCAAGTCAGAGTCTAATGGAAATATGTGGAAGGAGAGATTAGTGGGTAATGGGTATTACCCCCTTAGAGACCCATATCCCACATTTTTGTATTCTATTGCAATTTATAAGGTTTTGTGTAGTTTATGTATCAAAAACATTGCCTTTTAAGACCATTTTCCAACTTTATTACTTAGAATTTTTGTTATTGTGCCTGTAAGACCGATATTTGTAAATAACTTCTGTTTCCAATTGGTTGTCCTGCATGGTGCCTCATTTTAAAAAGTGAATAGATGGATAATGGCTGAATCGGTGGATATATGTAAATGCATTTTGTAACATCACAAAAATGCACAGCCCATTTTTGTTGTTGTGTATGTATGTGGACCGTATGGACTGAAAAGAGTGAACAGTACACTGTGAAACTTTCACATTTTATATAAAACACTTTTATTTTTAAAAAGCAAGGACAAATCTGTTTCCTGTGATATGGACCCTTCAATGGACGCCTGAATTCTTTATCACCAAAGTGTGACCCTGCTAGCTTTTACAGGATTCAGACCTCCTGACTAAGCCAAGAGCTAGAGTTAGACATGCAAACTAAGCATACCTGATATATAACAGTGCACAAAAGCTTGAACTGAACTGGAAGCCCTCTACTACACAAATGCCTGTGAGATTCCAACATTATTCCATTGAAAATATCAAGTGCATAGAATGCGACATCAAAAATTACGCTCTAAGTGCTATAAATCCTGGTTTCCCTTTGAGCTGGCTAGGCTGCGCATCAATGAGGCACTAACATGTTAGGGCCAAAAATACCACTATTCCATTACATGGAAGTATAAAATGCCTCAGATGTTGAATACAGTAATAATGTTAATTTTAGATATTGAGCTCAGCTTATCACAGTTGAGGCAATCCATACTGCTATAAGCCTTTACATGACTTTTAGTCAATACAGTTATATTTCAGACAGAACATACAAAGTGTGCAAAACTGTTCTTGTGAGGCGTTCACAAAGCAGTTCTTCCAAACGCTTCTATACCAATAGAGAGTGCTGTAAGACACAACAGTGATGATGTAGCATAGTATTTGCAACCTGCGATAAACATGCATCTTATTAAGACGATTCTATGTAAGTATAAGCAATACAGAAAAATAAAATACTTGAGTTATCATTGTGTTACAAAACACTGTTATTACTATTACTCCCCTTTTTAAAGTTCATGTGAGCACTGCCAGGCATTAGCTCAGGTGTCTTTAAACATCTACAAGACTTTCGTCCCAGTTCATATATGCGTGTACGTTTCCTCTTCAGCAAAATTGTGGTGAATATGTGGGTGCAACAGTGTCAGGGACAATACTTCCAGTTAGCCATGCAAACCCATGTCAATGCAAATTCATCTTCACAAAATCACAAAATATGTGTGACTAGAGTATGAAGTAATGTTTTGAGGAGAACGTTCATGTGTTTTCTCATTGGAGAGTGCATTTTCCACATGTTGTCTCATCATCCAGTTCTTCATTTACTGCAAAATAGAATCCAAAATGACAGGTCAAATGGCACATAGAGCACGCATATGCAGCACACAGATTGGATGAAAATCAAGTAATAAACTGAATTCATAGTTATAAAACCAAAGTGTTACACTTATAAAGGCCAGGTGAGAACAAAGGAATTCAAAACAGTTTCCTTTAACATATACTGGACAAATGGACAAAATCTATGGACAAAATTGTGTTTTCAGTTTAAAGTTTACATATTATATCAAAACTAAACATCAAAAAGTAACTAGAATACTGATATTACTAAAGAGGAAAGTATACATAATACTCACATTTCACAGGTAGAAATGGACTCCCTTCATTCTGTGCCACCATTTCCTCAACTTTTAGCAGAAGATCAGAGACTTGCTCTTTGCCTCTGGCAGCATTGGTGCTGTCTAGTACATGATAGTAGTTCAAGCAGTGCTCCATCAAACTCAGCAGCTGTCCCCCATTCCTTTGGATCTGCTCCTCAATTGGTGTTGCACCCAGCCAGTCACCACAAGAGAACAGTACTATCGTGTGAAGAAACACCTCATCACCAAACATCTCCAGGTGGATCTCTAGAGCGCGCCTCTTTCTGGAGGTGAGGGTAGAGATGACAGGAATGACCAGTAGGAGAGCGTGTGGGCCTGGGTGAAGTAGGCCAGCCCCTCGTTTGATTTCCCTTCTAATGTGAGCAGGTGTCCGTTGGACAGAAAACCAGTCCCATCCTGGCGTGTCCACGACTGTGACGCGGCGGCCGCTGACATGCGCCTGGTGGCGGAGGGAGATTTCGGTTTTCCGGCCCGATTCAAACTTGCGTCCTCCCAAGATCATGTTTCCTGCTGAACTCTTGCCCGCTCCTTGCCAGCCCACTAACAATATTCGCAACTCTGAGAGAAAGAGATGAAAGGGCAGAAAAGATCAGGAGGAAAGCATAGAGGCAGAAAAATCAGAGAGAGAGAGAGAGAGATTACAGGTTCAGAGGACATGAATCAGCAATGCTTTCTAGATTTATTTTAGTCTAGACAAGGGCCCGATTCCAGTACTGGAAGGCTTGAGTCCAGACCTATGTGGCAGTTTTCTTGCCCAACTAATACATTCATTCATTTATTAATTAATTCAAAGTTCATTACTGAAAGAATATTGGACTCTTGAAACCGTGCATGCTGATACATGTTATTATCTTATTTGGTGTTAAAACATTATCGTTGTATGCAATATCATATAATGTGCAATAGGCTCAACATGTGGAGTATCAACAATGCAGTAGTCTTACCAAGTGAGTCAGAATCATTATTGATCCCGGAGGAAATTGCTTAATACGAAGAAGAGACAAGGAGCAGTCGCAACATGCTGCAGCATGCTCGTGCCTGCACACTCTCGAACTATCACTTACGTGATCATTGCTTATGTCAGTATACTACTGATCTCTATTATGTGCAAAATTCATTGAGGTATCTCCTATTGAACAAACCAATGTGTAAAAGTAAGGTGTGCCTTAAACATTTCCTTAAAATGTCTAAGGCACACCTTTGGGAGCACAGCTGTAACCCTACAGAAAACGGAGATGACCTCACCTCTTGGCGGTGATCTAAATATTGGCAACACCTCTGCATCACCCGTCATCCAATTTTGCTCATCTGCTCTCTGGATCTGTACAGGCCAGGAGGCCTGAATACTCTCATTGATCACAAAGAATGAGCCCTCGTTCTCCAGTACCATCTCTTCCAGTTTTTGCAGCAGTTCGCTAACCTGTAAGGGAAGACGGTATGCACTGATGAGAAACAGAACACACAGAGATTCGGTCAAAGATACAAACCTAAGTAGATTGCATTATTATTATGTTCTAGTGTTTTATACAAAAGATTTACAAAATAAAGAAAAAGATAAAGCAAAGAGGCTCAGAATTATATGTATTCCTTCCATTTTATAGCTCTAACAATGGATAGAATGTTTCTCAAACAATCAGATTGTTCTATTAAACTACCAATTGTATAAATCCCATTATAACCATTGACAGCTCAGCATGGTCATATAGATTTTTTAATAATTTTATTTATTTATTTATTTATTTATTTATTTATTTATTTTAAACAGTTTTGGTCAATGATATCATTCACCAAAGCATTAAAGTGCTTTTGGGCCATTGCTTTACAACAGTTTAAAGACAGTTTAACAAAACTGGTATGGGAAGTTGGCCTCTAGTAGGCACATGATTCATTCGTATAGTAGCACCACCTAGACTCTAATGTCAATCCATAAATCTAGCAATTCATTAGCCAATATTTTGTGATGTAAAGATTCAAACTTCACAATATTTTACACAAATGTATCACTACCACATTATTTGGAAGCATACCAAATTTCATGAAACTTTTATAAGGGGTGAAACTAATACATTTTAATACCTAAAGAACCGCTTTTTATTAAATTTGGTGTGCTTTTGCTAAGCACATTTGCTAAGACCTCCTAAAGTTCCATTTGGCTTGCTTAATAAAATAGCCACCAACAGCCCATCATGGTCAGCAGTTTGTAAATGTCTGTGTGAATGGCCAATCTTAATGACATTTTGTAAGCTCATTCATAATGGCATGTAGATTATTTTTGCCCATTTTGATGCAAAATCTTTAACATGTACAAAATTTTAATTGTCATTGTTCAGCCACTGAAGAGTTCTTGCTACTTGGGTCAGTTCGCAGAGCTGCTTGGACCCCACTGAATACTCTGCATCGATCATATTATGGTACGTCTAGTTATTAACAGTATTATATGACATTACATTACACTACATTCGTTCGTTTGGCAGATTCTTTATCCAAAGTGACTTACAATACAAGGAAACACTCAAGTTTCAGGACAGTGAGAACCAGAGGAGAGTTCTAAGTAGGCTTGTCACGATCCTGAAATTTCAAACTCGATACAAATACTAAGGATGGTACTTGATACTCTATTTTCGATACTACAAGGAAAGAAAAAACAAACACAGGAAGTTTTTAATAAATAATTCTCAGGATTGTTCTCTGTGGAGGAGAGGGTCCATGTAAAAAGCTGAGGGTCCGTGTAAACTTTTGTGACGCTAGATTGTTCCCGAGCTGAGCTACATTTAAAGGTGTGTGTCACTTTTTTTTTTTTTTTCAAAAAAGCTCCCCCAAAGCTCCCCATGGCTCTCTATGGAGGGAAAAAAGAGTGGCGCGCATCTTTAAGTGAGTCCCAATCCAGCTGTCATGTAAACAATGGGTCCTCCAGGTAGCCGGGGGAGGGGCTGTCTGCTGCATTGCCTGTTGAAAATTGTTGCAGTCTACTGGCGATTTCTGTGAACCAGCAGATGATTTCAGTGTTTATTGATATCAAACTCAATACAAAATTTTTGTTTATAGTTTAGTTTATAATTTAGCTCAGATTTACATATGTCTATCATTTTTAATTCATTTTAATTCAACAGAATCACTATTACAACTCCACTTTCAGCAGTTTTGTCTTTACTATGTTTACACTGGAAACAAGGTAACATTTATGCAATGGCAAATGATCCAATCCCATAGGGGTTTTGGAATTAGCATTATTGAATATATATGCATTTTTTACTCTTTTTTCTTGACTTTGTTTTGATATGGAAGGCTTAAGCTGTAGGCCTCACTCAAAAAATTAAGATTTTATGAACAATGAACATTCTTATATTAGTAACTAACCTGTGTACCATTCTCAGAGCAGGTGTTATCCAGAGCATGGTATCGGTTCCCACACCTCTCCACTAGTCTCTGGAGTGCTGTTCCTCCTTCTGCAATAAACTCCTCCACGCCGTTGCCCCATAGCCGGTCTGCTCCAGTGAACAGAACCATGGCGTATCTCCATACATGCATCCCGGCTCTCTCAAGTCGTTCCAGCATCCCTTGTCTGTGCTGTTCAGTGAAAGGCTCTCCAATGGGCACCACCAGAAGCAGAGCATGGACACCTGGATAGCACAGGTGTCTGATGAGGGCAGATGTGGAGTTCTGTTCATCTAGTCTCTCTGCTACCACATCCCCACCCTCCATGCTCCACCCCGGGGTGTCCACCAGCAGAAGCTGCCCGCCGTCAAGTGTCTTTGTGCAAAGCGAGGCTTCTTTTGTGGGCTGCTTGGCAGGGCCCTCCCCTTGGCCAGTGATAGTGATGCATGATGAGGTCTTGCCAGAACCCCGGTAACCCAGCAGAAGGATATGTCTCTTCAGCAAACAGGGTGACTCTTCTGAGTGTGGGAAAGAAAGGAGGCGAGGACAAGGAAATAAGTTTAATAGCCTGAGAGAGTTTCAAGGAGCTTGATTAATAGATGCAGAGCAGAGTCCCACACATTTCTCAACACCATGTATTCAAGTCAGATAATGATGCTGAATACACTGTTAAGTCCCTGTTTAACCCATGCAAGTAGCACAATTAAGCGGCGGTGTCAGAGGTATAGACATCAAAAAACATTTGTCATTTTAATGACAATTGTTCAATTGTTATAATAGTTATATTATACAAGTTTTACTATTCTATGCAATTTTGCCACATTTTTCAGACTTGATTGATACAGAATGTAAAGTAAAGAAAAGCATTTAAAGATTACTGTGTAGGGGATAACCCAAATGTTAAAATGTACTTAATTGAACTGCAAGGACCAGTCTGTGGGATCATATTTTAGTTTCTGACCCTCACATCACACAGACTTCATAACAGAATCCAAATATTGACTGAACACTGTGTAATACGAATAATACCTGAATAATAAGCCAGCACTTTAAACAGTCAAGCCCATTCTCATGCATAACTGGTGTTCTGGACACAAAGTTTCTGTTCCTCTACACCAGAACTACACTTTCTGCATGTGTTTCTAATACCCGTTCCATTGGCCACAAAACAGGACCTCAGGCTTGCAGTGGACAGAGAAGAAATATCAGAGTGTCATGCTGATGCAGGACAAACCCAGTGGTCTGGTCTTAGTCATTTTGTAGCAGATCCTAAACGGTCCTAAAACAGCATGTCTTCTCTGAGAAACACTCTGAGGCAGAGAAAGTGATGAGTATCACTTGTGTGTGTGTCAGTCAGACATGCCCACACACTCACACGAAGCAGCAGAGAAAAGGTAATGTTTGTGTAGTCACTTACCAGTGTTGGAGCTGGAGGAAACCGTAGCCATCTTGCGTCGGGCTGCAGTTTCTCTCTGTCTCCCCCCTCTCCTGCTCTTTTTTCATGTTTTCTCTCTCCCTCTCCCACTCTCTCTCCCTATCCCTCCCTCTTTCTCTCCCCTCCTCTCCTGTTTCGCTTCTGTTCTGCTCTGTTCTGCTCTTCCTGTGTACAGACTGGAAGAAGCCCCCCCCACCCCCACCCCCCACCCAATTTTTTAGAATCCAGGATGTACAAGAAATCACATGCTTTAGCCAAAAACATAACAGGCCATGAAACAACTTACTGTGAGAGGTAAAAAAAAAAAAGAGCATAGTCTCAGGTTCACACTACAACTATGCGGCAATTCCTCCATAATACAGATCCAATTTGCTCTGAAAAAAAATCAATTCAAGCAAAAAGTAACGGAAGCAACAAAAAAAAAAATGCAAGCAAAAATTGTAAGCACCAATACAAAAACTGGAAGAATAAATCTGAGATTGTGTTGAGACAATCTAAATGATGACTAAATAATGTCTAAATGCGAACTGTAGCAGGTATCTTGGTTAAACAGGCAGAATTTCAATTCTAACTTCTAAGAACTCATTATTAATTTTTCCAGTTCCTTTAAATGGAGGAAACAATTTGTACTTTGTATAAAGTGCTAACATACGTGAATTATATTTTGTCTGATAAAATATCAATTATTCTTAAATTCAAATTTTTGACAGATTGAATGAATGTCTGACTACTAAAAACATTAAAATTTAAATCTCACAAATATTATAAGAAAATCTATTTTTTTAACTACATAGTAAGTTAAGAAGCGACTCAACTTATTTATCTAACCATCCAATAAAGACACATTTCCTTTCAGCAGTGAGTCTCAACACTTGAGTAACACTTCAGTCGGATAATGTGTGGTTCATATTTATATTCAGGCCCTTTGTGTTTTGTTTGATGTTCACTATTGTGTATGATGTAATCATCCTTGCTACAAGCCGTTTATTTACAGCCTACACACGCATTCATTTTGTAAACAATGCTTTGTGATTTTTGTGATGACCCTTAAAACTTCACATGAGAGAATCTTCAGTTGAGGAAAATGAAAGAAATACAGTTTTTGGCGCTTTAAAAAGTGTAAGGTAGAAATGAGACACCAACACTCCCGCCTGTCTACTGAATTAAGTGCTTTGACATTTTCTGAGAACTGCAGAAGCTAATTGATAAATATCTTGAAAACTTGCCAAAATGAACCTTCTACTCTCATCAAACTCTAAATGTGATCAGAATTTCAACCATGAAAATGAGGGTAAACGAGATTAGTGGTGTATTTTGTGTAGAACAGTACTGCTCTTGCAGAAATGCGTATTTTCACTATGATGAAAAGTGAAGGAGATCATTTTTTGGATTTAGGCCACAGGAACTTTGTTAGTTTATATGGAATCATAGACTCACTCTGTAAGGATGCAGGACATTTTAGTCAAATGCTGCCTGCGCTGTCAGTGAGCCAAAGTGTATAACAGCTCAAATCATTTTTCCAGATTCCCAAAAAAGTGTATTGGCCACATCCCAGTGCCCTGACCTTGAACTAAGTACACACATTCTTTACAGAGAACACAATTCTGAACATAACATGTGGAATGTGCAAGTTATGACACATTTAATATGCTATGTTTATTTTTCCCAGTGTGCTACACTGAACAAATAAATAAAAGTGTACTATAAAATGCCATATTCCAGATTTTTTTGGCTGAAGAAGATCCTACAAGATCCTACAAGCAGGCAGAGGCAGTGTGGTGCTCTGAGGAATGTTCTGCTGGGAAACCTTGGGTCCTCACATTTTTGTGGATTTTACTTTGATGCAGACCACCAACCTAAAAATTGTTGGAGACAGAGTACTCCCCTTCATGGTAATGGCATTCTTAAATGGTAGTGGCCACTTTCAGCAAGATAATGTGCCGTGCCACACTGCAAAAGCAATTGAGGAATATTTTTGAGGAACATGACAAAGAGTTCAACTTCCCCAGATCTAAATTTAATCGAGCATCTGTGAGATGTACTGAACAAGCGAGTCCGATGCATAGGAACCTCACCTCCCAAGTTAATGGAAATACAGGATCTGCTGCTAATGTCTTGGCCCACGTTCACAGGTCGTGTAGAGTCCATGCCTCCTCGTCAGAACCAGGAGGGTGATACTAATGTTACTTCTGTGTGTTCATATGCACGTGTATGTATCTGTATAGTATTCCTAGTATTTAAACGCATTTATACTAGTCATTTAGCTGTAATTTGTATTTTATTGATATGCGTCTAGAGTGGAAAGTAAGTGGATGCAATGTATGAAAACTCCAGCATCTTCTACTCCATAAACCTCAACTGGTCCAGAACACAGCTGCCTGTATGATTACCAGAACCCTCTCGAACCCCTTCAACATATTCCTGTCCTCCAGGATGTAATTATATCCTACCACATCGTTCAAGATTCGAATCTTGTGCAGAAGGTGTGCAGACGTCATTATGGTAAAAAGCAGATCTGCTTCTTACCTTCTGGACTTCTGCACACCGTCTTGTACTCTTAAAGCATTCTCTTCGCTGCTGACACCCCAAAATGCAAAATTATTTTTTCAAATTAAAAGGATAAAAATTGGCGGCGTAAGGTAAGTAATGCGGTAACGTGACAATATATAGGTGGCTTGGTTTGCTAAAGCACTAAGATTGCTCGTCACTGGAAGTAAGGAGCCTAGCCCAAACGCTGAAAAAAGCAGGTTTGTCCCAATACTTTGGTCTATACTAGTGTCCTGTTTTCATAATTAAAGTGATTACGTCTGGTTGGTTGATAGGTGGCAGTACTGCTTCGAAATGGACTGAAGGCGGTACTCTCTTCGAAATGGAGAAATGAAGAAGACACGGCAAACGGGCTTCTGTTTGCAGGCTCTCTTTTCCTGATCAGTTAGGAGAGGCATAAACGTGCTGTCCTCGCTTTTCCTGGTCGGTTTAGAGAGATTCAGAAACGTGCTCTCTTCTCTTTTCCAGGTGCTTGCATTTGTCCCGCTGCTGAAGGATGGAGGGGTCCGTTGATGAATTTATGAAATATCGCTCCCCTCTGGTGTCCAGATATGCCAGCAAAGAAATGTCTTTTAACTTTAGTGAGAGGAAGAAATTCACCACCTGGAGAAAACTCTGGATATTCCTAGCGAAGGCTGAGAAGGTGCGTTAAGGGTTTATGTTTTTGTTGACCATTTTTTCTGATATCCGTGTAGAAATGTTGCTTATTGGTAGTTATGATTTTGGTACACTTTCTCTGGGCACTAACTTTTCTGAAGTCCTCGACCTTTAGCAAGTGGTGCATCTCAAGTTGCCAACTACTATTAATAGCTTTTGTGGTGTCCAACATAGTAAACTATAGTTCACGTGACTTTTTGCTTTTTATATGGTGGGTTATTTGCTTGGGTCTTTTTTTGCACGTTTTCGTCTTGGTGCATTTCTTCTGATTTACCGCTGATCAAATCAGAGAGACACTCGAAACAAAAAAATACTGAATAGTTCACAAAAATCAATATCATCAATGAACTTTCACCGCGGAAATGTATAGGCACCCCCGTAGACCCACGACAGCTCTTTTCTGGAGGCTAAAATCTGAATTGGTTAAAACCTTATTCTATTTTCCAACCTTCCAATCTATTATTTTAGTAAGGACACATTTACAGGCTATGAAATAAGTTGGGTTCATTGTGCTGCTCAGGGTAGAGAAGCGTTCAGCCCAAAGTCCATTTGTGATCAAATCTGCAGCTCTCTGGTTTCTAGTGTACTACCAGTAGTTTTAATCACTGCACTGCTTACATACA
>JBBIGB010021620.1:0-18706 GCA_037577075.1 Alestopetersius hilgendorfi
ATATATATATATATAAAACACAAAATTACAAACCCAAGTTTCTAAAACAAGACAGGGGCAATGTGAAGTGCGAGTGTGCAATTAGTTTCAAGTTCCATAAACTTGATTGGAATTTGAAACTAAGTGTAAAGCAGCTTTATATTACATTTTAGCTAATCTAACCAAACTGAACACCAGTTTTCCCTTGATTTCTTTCACTGTGCAACATAAGAGACATTATGAGAAATGACCATATTTTGCCCTCGGACAGAGGGAAGGGCACAAACTGGAGGATTGAGACAACCCCTCAATCATGGCGGATCATTTAGACGATTTACTGGACGAGGTTGAGGCGAAGTTTTGTAGAAATACGTCGCTGTCTGCTCAACTTCCATGTAATAAACAAAACCAAGAACATGTCATACAACGGAGAAATAAGGACTGCACTCACAGGTATATGTTCAGCTCAGCTCTGTGCACGGCTGGGGGTTAGCAGGTCAGGAGCTTTGCTGCTTGGGTAACAACAACCAGCCTGAAGAATGCGTCTGGCAGTCCAGCTAGATCTGCCTCACTCTGTGTGATCCAGATATATGTAGCTGCGCTATATGTTTGGAGTGACACACTAAACCCAGCTGTTGGATTTTTATTTGCAGAAGCAACACAAATCAACACGAAGACAAAGACATCGAGGCTGTTCTGCAAGAAATCCTTGATGATGATGATGATGAAGAAGATGACCTCAGTTTAGAGGTGAGTAGATGAAGTTTATAGGCTTTCACTGAAAGCCCAAAACTGGACAAAAGTATTGGGACCTCTTAATGATTGAGTTCAGGTGGCCCCTTACTTCCAGTGAAACACAATCTTAATGCTTCGGTCGCTGTACCAAGACATTCTGGACAACGCCAAGGTTGTCCACAGCTACGCATTTCCACAGACCAATGCAGGGGGATGTTTATTGGTGACCATAGGCACATGTGTATCTGATCTAGAGCATTCCACTCCACTGGCAGTGCTTTTCTACAGAGATTAAATAAGATGTGCCAGCAGTAGCTTCATTAGGAGCTCAATTCACTAATGAGAAGAGGCGTCTGGATGTTTTTCAAGTGAAATGCATTGCTGTTAACTAAGATGAGTTGTGTATCCACAGATACCTGCTGCAACAAAGAGTCGTGCTAAGGATTCTTGTCCTCAAACAGCTTCGAAGAAGTAAGTGGATAGTACTTATGAAGAGCACAAAACACCGTTTATTGGAAGAAACATCAGTAGATTTGAGATTTTGTTGTTATTCTGTTGCACACCACAGAATCATATTACTGTCTTCCCAAGCCAGTGCCCCAAAATGAAACCAAACTACACCTTATCAAATAAAAAAATGGAAAATGTAAAGGACTGTAGGAACAAAGGCAAACTGGTAATATGGCTGAAGGTGCATTCTTGTGGTCCAAGTCCATAATCCAGCTGTAGATGGAGATGCTTTGGCCTGGGCCTTGAGGTTTAGAAGCCAACTTGTTAAGGACTGTTGTTAACAAACAGCATTCCGACAGAGGCCTAGTTTTCTAGGTGGTCCATTGTAATGTGTAGAGCAATGGAAACAGAATGACCAGAGCAACAGAACCCCTCTCTATCTTAGAAAACCTCCCAAAGACTCTTCTATTCAGAGATGAGATCTATCTTCTTGCACTACACCTGCATAAAAATTGTAGTACTTAGAACTTTCCTCTGGTTCTAACACTCTCCGGAATGGTCAGTATTACCTGAATTTGTAAGTCACTTTGGATAAAATTGTCTGCCAAATGAATGTCATGTAAGCCTACAGGGCTAAAATAATTTGACTTCCTCACTGCTGATTGGTTTGATTTGGGGAACAAAGCCTGAAAAAGAATGGTCATTAGTGAACACTCTTTGACAGCTGATTTGCACATGGTTCTATCATACATCCCAGAACACTGCTGGGTTCAGCTGCCTTACTTGTGGTGACACCCTTATGGACACCTGCCTCTTATTGTCAGCTGTGTCTGCTAGAGTTACAAGCTATAAGAGCTATAGACATTTCTGTTTCTGAAGTCTGTGACAGTGCGGATACCTTCTCATACCTGATGAGAGTCTGTCACATAGTGTAGGCTATAGTATCACTAGATGTAAAACCTGCATCATGTGCCCATAGCAGTGTGCCAACTATCTCATGTGAAACAGGGTAGTAAAGAAATCATACATGGATACACTATATGGACAAAAGTATTGGGACATGGCTTAAATTTAGGTGGCCCCTTACTTCTAGTGATGGGCAGTCTTAATGCTTCAGCATATCAAAACATTTTGAACAACAGCATGCTTCCAACTTTGGGGACATATTTTAGGGGAGCATGACTGCATCACAGTTTACAAAGCAAGCACCATAAAGACATGGTTTGATGATTTCGGTGTGACAGAACTTGACTGGCTCTAGGTTCTGTCACTGTAATCCACACATTGTGCTGTTCGGTAAATAATAAATGGGTAAGCTCAGGTCTGTCCTTCTGGTTCCTGGTCAAATCACCAGCTCTGTCTGGTTTAAAAGCTAAATGAGAGGTTTGTGTTATTGAGTGTAGTTGACAGTATACTGTCTTTTCTTCCTGATAGTGGTTTGTGATGTCAGTAACTTTTTGCCCTCTTCAACCACAATTATTTTCCAGTGCTGATTGCTAAATATCTAAATACCAAGTGGTGGCTGGGTGTCTGCTACCTAAACAAATTTAAATGAGGATGAAATGAAATGTCATATGAATAATCATAATGATTCTGTTGTCTTTTTTCGTTTATTTTATGCAGCTACATTTCAGGAGCGACAATAGAATGGGCGTTATCAACAACCATGTCAATATTATTAAGCTCTTTCATTGCTTGATCATCTTAAAGAAATATGAATGCTGTAGTTGAGCCTAAGCTGAGCCAGTATGTAGAATTAATCTGCTTCTGAAGGTTAATTTCACTTTGATTTCACTTACAGGTGCTGCCCTGTGTTTCTAGGGGGAAGCTCAATATCAAGTGGTGTTGGAACAAGTATTTCACAAAGGTGAGTGTTATGGAGATGAACTTCTCCCAGGCTACACTTCAGTGAGCCCACTGATGATCGCAACTCTGAGTTCATTTTCATATCGCATCAGAATAATTACACCTAAAGTCTTAACATCCTGTGGAAAGCACCTTGTTGTTCTTGATAATACATGCACATACATGAGGACAGTTGCGTTTGAACACTTTATAAAAAACACCCCAAAAGGTCCTTTGTGTCTCAGTAGTATGCACTACAGTATTTGAAGTGAAGGTGATCAATCGATCATACATGAACACACAGTGTGAACATCACGAAATTCAACCTATGAATGTGCATTTAACCCATTCAGCAGGGGGCAGCTATGAACACAGCACCCGGGGAGCAGTTCGTGGGGACGGTACCTTGCTCAGGGTACCTCAGCTGTGCCTAGCGGTCTTGGGAATCGAACCTGGACTTTCTGGTCACAGGGCGAATGCCCTAACCACTAGGCTACCAGCTGCCCCGCTATGTTTGGATTTCATTATTACTATAGACACTGCTCAAAACAATTCAAGGAACACTTTTTAGCTTTAAGTCAGTTAAACTACTGGGATATGTATCTAGTCAGTACAGTAGCAGAGTGGGTTGTTAATTAGTTTCAGCTGCTTTGGTGTTAATGAAAGTGTACGAGAGGGGCAACAATTAGATGACCCCCAAAACAGCAGTGGTTTAACAGGTGGTGGCCTCTGACATTTTTTTCCCTCCTCATCTTTTCTGACTGTTTTATTTTCTCTAGTTTTGCATTCGGCTAGGGTCATTGTTACTACTGTTAGGATGAGGCGATATCAGACACTACAGAGGTTGTTCAGGTATTCCCACTCTTCCAAGACGGAACATCAGTACAGTCTGGAAACACAGCAAACATGGAGGACATTCCAGGAGACAGGCACTCTAGGAGAGCTGGACAGGGCTGTAGGGGGGTGAACCCTGCCAGGGCACCCTAAAAAATGACCCCCAGCAGGCCACTGGTCTGAATGTTTCTGACGAAACAATCAGAAACTGATTTTGGCCTGATGGCCTGACATCCTCTAGTGGGCCCTGTGCTCACTGCCTGGCACTGTGGAACTCGATTGGCATTTGGCAGGTGCACCACTGGCACCCTGTGCTTTTCACAGATATGTGTAGGTTCACTCTGAGTACACATGATGGATGCAAAAGGGTAATGACTGGTTTAGGGGTGGGTCAGTGTTGAACTAGGAAGGCTAGTTCATATCTATTGGGAAATGCACAGGCTAGACAATGGCACCCCAACACAGTGATGCATTACTCAGTCCCTATCAGCATAGATACCCAGCATTGTTTTTTTCCCCTATGAGGTCTGATGTGTTACATTTTTTGCAGGGTATTTTTCTAATCAAACACTAACGTTTAGGGTAACACTTTACTGAAAGACAGTATTTGTACTTGATGCTGTTTGACAGGATTTTTACTGACATAAACAAACATTAAATATTTGTTTAAAAGAAAAAGTAGTTTTTACCCTCTGTAGCAAATCTAGCCTGAAATAGCACCTGATGATCATTCTGGAATTAACATTGCACTAGATTATTATAGTATATTATTCACACTACCAGTACCTATTAGTTGATTTGATTCACCTGTTTTAGAAATTAGAAACCGTCTTAATTTTTTTTGCCAATGTAATCTGTCTTGTAGGGTTTGTGACCAACTAAGATGTACATCTTGCGACTTCCGAGTAGCCATGTTTGATGATCATGAGTGGGACCCTTCCTGTGACTATCTGTTCTTCAGGTATGTTCATGTAATATTGGATGATAGTAATCAGCAGAGGGCAGCAGTGGTGCATACAAGCTGAAGTGAATTGGTGGCAAGAAAAAGAAGCTCTGGGCCTTTAGCATAGTCTGCACTAGCCATTTGGTTTCATATAACAGTGGCTTTTCGTATATTTTGTATTTTCTTTCATAAAGCCACAGTGAGATACACTGTGTTGCCTCAGTAAGAGCACTTTCCAGGATGCTGGAAACAAGCATATGTAATATGTTGGGGGAATGCGATACATCTGCGAAATGCTTTTTCCGTTTGGTTTCAGCATCAAACACACAGTGACTCATGTTCACAATCTTGAAATTCGTTTATTCCATTTATACACATCTTTGCGTCACACATTCAAGCAGAGAACCAAGCTTTTAACATAATGAGTTTCTTCACAATTTACTTGTGTATGTTTAAATAAGAAATATATTGTAAATATTTATTTACAGTCATGTTCTAGGAAGGAAATTCATGTCATTCAGCTTTCTCAGGCAGTGTGAAGTCTATAGCTCAACATTCTGGACTGCATTTTTGAAAAGTTTCACAGCTTGGTACAAATTATTTGAAACATACAACGTTGCAGAGTAGCAGCATCATAACGGCATTATCACTTGCAACAAATAAGCCTTAAGGTTAAATAAATAGAGGAAAATAAAAAATCATTACTAGTGCACTTAGTGCACTTAAGAATGAATCTCTATTCAAAAAACTGAACAGAGCTAAGAAAAACGACATTTTCTCACTGTGTGTATATATGTGTGGGTTTTTTTGTCTTCTTTCTTGTAGAAACAACATGCCAGATCGTAACAAGCTGAAAGTCAAGCTAAAGAGGAGGCAGGGTGCGCGGGCATATGCATGCCAGTGCAGCTGGCACTCCTCCCTCACCCTTTCTGAACTAAGGAATATACCACAATTAAAGTGGGTCTGTGGCCAACACAGGGCGTGATGATGTTACTGACCACATTTGCACCAAGCAGCTCCTTTTCATTCTTTTCAGAAGCAATGAAAGTACTGATTCACCCCCTACTTCAGAGAAGATGCTGGTCATTTTCTGTTATTCTTACAGTCTACTATTAGAGGTTTTCAGATAAAGAACCCAGGTATGTATGGGCTGGGCTACGTTTGGTGTTTAATCAGAGATTAGCTTCATGGAGTTATTCAGTTTGTTATTCATCTTTTACAACGAAAACTGTTTTGCAATTCAACCTTTATTGCAACATTCTGGTGGCATCAAAGTATGGAAAGGTCTTACTAAATGGTTTTAAGATTTGAACTGCTTTCGCACAAAATGGAACTTCTCTTGGGTCTTTTAGAAGCTTTCTTTCAAAGTTTATCTGATAGACAGTTTATGTAAAGATGTTTTATTGCAGGTCTGACAATCACCAGAATGTATTTGCACCATGTAATGGGAGTCCTCTTTATTTAGACTTTAATTAAATTGTTAATTTATCATCATCTTTGATGGTATTTAGAATTTAACATGTCCATTATGCCCAACACTTTTAAAACCGCTGTACACTGTGTCAGTTGTTCTTTTGCTCCAATCAACAATACAGATCCCAAAGAATATAGAGTAAAGATGAACAAACATTGTATTTCGAATGAAAGTAAATGTGCAGTTTCTGAGAATGTTTTTGAGTTGTAGGTTGTAAGTGTCACTTGCCTAGTGATTAAAAAATGCTTCAGCATTCACCAGTTTGTGACGTCATCATAGTCACTGGTTGAAGAGGACTGGCCGTTCTCCTCGTCTAGGTTTGGTACGTTTTCATAATCTTCACCAGATGATGTGCTACTGTCATCTAGAGAGAGGATAAACAATTACTTTTGCATAAATACTCGACACCCTTCTCAATGATTGTGTGTATGAGAGTTTTAGCTGCACTCAGTGCAAACAGGTGTCAATGAAGCACATAGCTATGCAATTTACTTGAACAAATGATGGGACTGAAAAGCCCAGTGTGGCATTGTCACAAAATCAGTTTATGAAATCTGTTGATGCTATTTTCATAAAATAGAAGCACCTAAGAACAACAGCAGCTCAGTCATGAAGGAGCAGAACATGTACACTTCCAGACTGCCTTTTGCAGTTACATTAGCACTCAAAACTATGGAAACATGTTCTTTGATGTGATAAATCAGAGTTTACTCTCTGGCAATCTGATGGATGGGTTTGACAGATGCCAAGAGAACACGGCACCTACCAGAATTTTGTGGTTTGGTGCAGGCTGTTACAGCTGCAAAGTGAGGGCCACCTCCATATTAATGCCATTTGTTTTGGTGTGGGATGATCATAAAGGTCATACAGGTGTGACGGTCAGGTGCGCAAATACGTTTGATATATTTTTATAGTGTAATAATAAATTCTAAAGTAATATGAATCCCTGCCACATGACTGAGCCAGCTGAATAAAGATATAGAGATGGTTCCTATATCTTTATTTGGATGGTTCCACCTAAGAAGTACCTTGATTTAGTGTGCTTGGTTTATGAAGAAATCCTGGTGGTTGAGGAATGTGGTGACTCAGGGGGTTCTGCTCAGGATGTGATTGGCTTCCGTCCACTTTCAGACACAAAAGAAGATGCTTCATGTTATTGAATAGCACTGTTTGAGTTCTTCTCAGGGTACTCCACAACACACAAACTATTATCAAAATAATGGTGCCAAACAAGATTCTTTGGGGTAATGCCATAGAAGAACCTTAAGTGTTTCTTGAACGAATGCTTGAGTGATTTTAACTGACTTTCTGACTTTTTCACGGTTAACTATTCTCTGCCTCAACACAACAGATCCAGCTCATCAGGTACCTATTAAGCCCTAAATGACTTGGAATCAGGTGAGTTGGGACAGGCACTAGTTACTGTGTAGTGCACAGGTTCCATAGGAAAATAATTCTGGTATCAATACAAAGAGAGAGTATCTTTAAAGAATATAAGTTCAGTTTAGGCTGCAAAGTTGAAGAACATTTGAGCTCACATGTCTGGACAAAGGCTTCAGCCTCCATGCCTAAGTTTTCATAGCATTCACCAGAAGATGTACTGTCTGAATCACTGGCATCATCTGCACCACAAAAGAAAGTGTTATTTCAGTTTTCTATGTCTGGCTCTTTGATTTTAACAATATTACCAACTGATTCAACAAATATATGTATAATGGGGATGTTTCTGAATCATTTATAGGCTGGGTTAATAAAGTAATTCAGAGCTTTTTGATGTGAAATGGAGTGCATTGGATATCTACAATTCCCGAATTTCACTAGAATGGAGCATTTTACATCAAACCACTTTGGGTGGCTTTGTTTCCATGTGACCATTTAATTATACAGAGGTTTTGAAAAGTCTTTTTAATTCCACATTTACTTACGATTTATTTTAGCTGGCGGACTGATGTTGGACGGATGTCCCATCGGTAGTGACTGCTCACGGTAAAACTGGTTAACATCTAGTGGGGAAATAAAAGTAATGTGGAAATCTTTATTTCAAAGGTCGTCTGACGTTTTGGCAGTTTGCTGATTTGAGCGTCGGTTCCATCAGCTGACCTGGATTGAAAAATTTCTCCCGTTCAGCTTCTGTGTTTTCGTAACATTCTCCTGAAGATGTGCTCTCCGAATCAAGGACATCACCTATACAGCACATTGAAAGGAGTCATGGAAGTGCTGTCAACAGGCTCATTCATTTTAACAACATTATCAACATAATACATTAAACAAATATGTGTATAATGGGGATATTTTTGCAAAATGTATAGGCTGGGATGTTAATGAAGTCATTGAGAGGGCTTTGGTATGAAATGGGCTTTGTAGATAAACTGACTCCGATTTCTTCACAGTTTCGTTGACTGAAAGCTGGGTTATAATATGAAATTTTAATTTACTATCTAAAACCACCAGTGGGACTACACATCTGAGTTTTGTATGTAATGTTGTTAATGGTAAAATAGCTGTAACTTTTTTTGTGAATGGTTTTGTATTGCACCTCTCCACTCTGCACCTGGCACCCTCCCACAAAATCTTACCTCAGGTATCAGGCAACATATTTATAACCATTTTATGTGATAACTTTCTGTAAGATCCCTTTTAAAAGTATTAAACACTTTGGATAACCTGGTTCCTATCACAGACACTGTACAATTCTTAAGCTTCCCTAGAATGGAGCATTTCACATCAATCCACTCTGGGTGACTTTATCATGCAACCATTCAATTATACAGAGGATTTGAAAAGTCTTTTCAATTCCACATTTACTTACGATTTATTTTGTCTGATGGACTGATGTTGGATGCATGTCCCATCGGTAGTGACTGCTCTCTGTAAAACTGGCTAACATCTAGTAGGGAAATAAAAGTAATGTGGAAATCTTTATTTCAAATGTTGTCTGATGTTTTGGCCAGTTTGCTGATTTGAGTGTCGGTTCCATGAGCTGACCTGGATTGAAAAATTTCTCCCGTTCAGCTTCTGTGTTTTCGTAACATTCTCCTGAAGATGTGCTCTCCGAATCAAGGACATCACCTATAGACAAATGATGGGAGCAGAACTCTAAGGAATTTATTACATAGTGATATTTGAGTACATGCAAAATTGCAGTAACATAATTCCAAAGGGGTAAATATGAGTGCTTACAGCTTATTGTGTTTTTGAGAGGTTTTTCATCCTTGCATATAGTTCCTTGAGCTTGATTGCACTCACCAACCACAGGTGCATCGTCCAAGACTGTAAGGTCAACAGGTTTTGTCAGTGTGTGTTTAAGTTCAGCCTTGACTTTCCAAACAATGACGATTCCACTGACTTACAAAGTATAATCTGCAGCCAGCTTTTAGTGTCATAGTACAGTAGTATGACAAACAAGATGGAGCATTAATTTATTTGAGGTATACTCTATTACTGAGTTTGTATTATTTGTTTGTTAAAAAGATTTTAGCAGCTTACTGTGCATGTCATTTGCATGAGCAGGCATCTGGGGATCAAAGTAGTAATTGGAGTCACTTGAGGTTTCAGAATCTTGCAGTGACGGACTCCTGGCTTCAGGTCTACCTGTTATCCAGAGGGCACAGTAAGTCTCATTTATTTCAGTTATCCGATAATTACAGACCAGCAATGTAAAAGACCACTGTTATTTTTCAGCCTTTTTCATATGTTCTATTAAACCTACAAAGAAACAACTTTACTTAACACACGCTGTAATTAAAAATGAATGGGAAGCTTCTTCAGCTTCAGTTCTTGCGCATTGGCTTTTATTATAAGCTTGTTTTGAGTCAGTCATTTTTTCTGTTCTTTGAATACGTGCAGTGAATTACTGTTCATGGTAAATTATCATATGATACAGACCTGTAGAATTGAGATTAGATTAACAAGAATATTTATGTAATTAAGGCCAAATGTCTATCAGTTATTATTCTCAGATAGTTGTTTTGTTTCTTCAATACACTGTATATACATACTATATGGACAAAGATATTCGGATGCCTGAACATTACACCAACGGGGACTTTGACATTGCATTCAAATACATAGACTTTAATAAGATGCTGGTCCCCCTTTGCAGCAAGAACAGCTTCCACTCTTTCTGGAAGATTTTAGAGTGTTTCTGTGGGAATCTGTGTCCATTCCCTCTGTAAAGCATTTATGGTGTTAAGCACTGATGCTGGATGAGAAGGCCTGGCTTACATTCTCCATTCAGGCCAGTCAGATTCTTCCACACCAAACTCATTTAATCATGTATTTATGGAGCTTGCTTTGTGCACTGTGGCACAGTCATGCTGGAATAGAAAAGGTTCTTCCCCAAACTGTGTCCATAAAGTTGGAAGCATAGTGTTATCCAAAATGAAGCATTAAGATGGAAATAAGGGGCATAGCCCAAAAGCCCTTAAAAAAAAGATGTGTCCCAATACTTTTGTCCTGATACATTTAACAACAAAAATGCAGTACATCTTTTAGGAAGAAAGAAAGCACTCATGAAGGGTGTTAATATAACTATTATATACAGACCATACAGGGATGGTTGTGCAGTGATGGCATGTCGAGTAACAACTTGGAGGTTGTTTATGTCCCCATCTTCCCTTGTCTGTGAGTCATGATCCAATTGGTGAATCACATGTGCTGTAAACACACAATATGAAATGCACTTGAGAGGACTTGCATTTGCAAATGCAGAGCAAAGGCATTGAATGTTTGAAAAATTGCATGAACTTTCAAAAGCTCTCTTGTAAAGGAGAAATAAACAGCATTACTTTTTCCGCAATATGCTCAATTTGAATATCAAGTAAACTCCCTGTAGCAGGATTTCATAACGGCATGTAAATGATACCATGATTTAAGAGATTTTCCTGGGTTTTGAGACAGCCTAAATATATCTAATCTGAATTCTGTTACTCTGTTCATTTTATCTCATGTGTATGACAATTAAGACACAATCTAATAGGAAATTTAGTGTTCTACCTTTTCTGTTATTTTTTAAACCGTTATTTCCACAATAAATATCATAGCACCAGTTGCTAAGAAATGACTCACTTTACACTGCATTTAACTGTCATTTCCATATGTTAACGCATACAAAACACAAAATTTAGATAACTTTGATTATATTCTGCATTGCAGCCTGTTTGGTCAGATTCTGAAGAATAGTGTGACAGTAGGTCTACATGAAATTCCAAAGCTGTTGTTGCCCCTGAGTAAACTTTTTGGTCAACTAACATTGATTCTGGATGCATCATCATCATGAGAACTGTGCACTGGGAGCTTCCTCAAATGGATTTCCTTGATCTCCTCCACCACCTTACAATGATAACACTGACATCCTCTTAACACCTATTTCCACTTAACAAATACAGTGGGGGAAATAATTATTTGATCCCCAGCAGAATTTGTAAGTTTGCTGACTTACAAAAAATGAACAGTCTCTAATTTATGAGGTGAAAATAAATGTGTGAAATAAATATTTGATCCCCAAGCAAAACATGACTTAGCACTGGGTGGAGAAACCCTTGTTGGAAAGCCCAGCAGTGACATTTGTTTTAGTCGGTCAACAGGTTTGCACACATCTCAGGAGGGACTTTGGTTAAACTCTCTCGATCCTTTCTTGGCTGCTGCTTTGCAACTTGAAGCTCCAGCTCCTCTATGGGGCTCCAGCTCCTTGCTAGGCCACTCCAGGACCTTCTTGTGCTTCTTGTTTAGCCACACCTTTGTTGCTTTGGCCATATGTTTTGGGTCATTGTCATGCTGGAAGTCCATCCACAATCCATCTTCAGGTTCTCGTCCAAGATTTTATGGTACATATCCCCATCAATTGGCCCCTAAATATGGTGAAGTCATCCTGTACCTGGATGGTGGGTCGTACTCAGCATTTTTCCTCCTCCTAACACGGTGGGTCGAGTTGATGCCAAAGAGTCAATTCACAAAAAAACTGCAGGCCCTGACAACATACCAGGGTGTTTACTCAGGGATGCATGTCTTTACAGACATCTATAACACCTCCCTGAACCGAGCCACCACCCCCTCGGGCTTCAAGACCACAACTATCATATCGCTGTCAAAGAAGTCACCAGCATCAACATTTAGGTTGCTGCTGCCCTATAGCACTCACTCCCATTGTGATAAAGTGCTTTCAAATGTCGACCAAGGACCATGTAACATCTGGATTCCCTGCAATGTTTGACCCATCTTGGTTTTCATACTGTCCTAACCACTCCACCAGTGATTACATATTAGGAGCACTTTCTCTTGACTCTGGCCTATCTTGAGAATAAGAACAGTTTCTCTTTGTTGACTTCAGCTCAATCAGCCCCAGCACTTGATATAAAAACTGTGCGACAGTACGTGTTTGGGAAACACCTCTGAGACCATCAGCACTGAGTTTTGAGCCCTCTGTTGTTCATCTTGTGACTGTGGTGCCAAGTATTCAAACCACATCATCTAGTTCACAAGTGACATAACAGTCGTGGGCCCCAGCAACAACGAGAACTTGGCCTACAGAGACGATGTGAACTGAATGCCAACAAGACAAAGGACGTTAATGTTGATTTCAGAAGGAAGCACATGGCGCATACTCTACTTAAAATCCATGGTAACAGTGTGGAGTCAGTGAGATGCACATCACAAATGAGCTGACATGGAATAAAAACACCATCTTCACCATCCGGCCACCAAGATTGTCAGATACCCCACCCACCCTGTCCATGGAATGTTCATACTTCTGCCCTCTGGCAAATGCTACCACTGCAGCTTCTGAGTACACATGCAGACTGACTGAACACAAATATTCTGAACTCTTCTGCAATTCCTTGAGCATTAATGCAACTGTTGTGAAAACACTGTGCAATATTTCTTATCTTAGTTTGTCTATAGGCCATACATATATATTTTTTGTCTCTATGTTCTCTCGGTTGTGCCTACCTGTTTATGTTTGCACACTGGGCCTGTAGAAACACTGTTTTGTTCAGCTGTGTACTCCTTGTTGAGGTTTGGCTCAGACTATACAACAAGGTTTGGGCTCTGCTACCAATGTTCCAATGAAGGTTAATGTTAATGCTACAACCTTTAGATAACATCTAACTTTGTATTTCAAAGAGTTTAGCAACTGAATGTGTACTCCTGCCGCACAGCCTCAAAGAAATACTTTTGTAGATTGCAACATGTAGGTCAGATGTGTTTCGTCAAATGTATTTGCATAAAATTTTAGTGATGTAACATGTTAGATTTCTGTGCTAGTAAACTGTTTAATCTTCTTTGAGGTTGCTGCAATAAATGTTTAATCTATGGACAAATGTATTTACAGAGAGTAGATCAGGGAGAAACAAGCCCTGCTATGGTCTTTTTGGTTACACAGGGAGGTCTGGTGGACTTCTTGCATTTTGAGGCTTTTAATTCATCATATTTAAACCTTTTATGTTAAAATTCTCAGCAGAGAGACTACTTCCTCCCATTTGCATATGATATGAACAAAACATGTTAAATCATACACTTTTTAAATAAAATATAATAAAAAATATGATCCACACAGTTTGAAAACGGGTCCCACAGACCAGAAGACCTTATAAGGGTTAAGCAATTCAAGTAATTTTGGACCATTTGAACTTTTAAATGAATGCATAGCAATACTAATGTGTTGTGGCCAAAGCTGGGTATACTTTTTAAAGGGATGATGGCTCTAAGAAACAAAAAACTGTCTGAAGGTTTCCTGACAGTGACAGTTTTGATGCCAAACATATCGATGTGTGAAAAAAAGACAACGTAATTCAGATTAAATTTTCACAATCCAATTTGAACCATGAAGTGTGGTAGCTTCAGCTTGAAACCAAAGTCTAAAATAAACTGCTGTGACAAGCACAAAAGGAGAGCAGTGGAATTTGTGGGCAGGTTGTCTGTCTGAATTTTTTCTATGTTTGTTAACCGTGTCTTTGGGTGCAGCACTGAAATCTTTTTAAAATGTGGGTAGCGTGATGAAAAATTTTATTCATTTTTCTCGTTTGAACAATGATGCACTATTTATTTTTCACATTTTAGATACACTAATGCTACACTGCCGGTAAAATGAAAATCTATATTAATTATAAATCCACATACTGTCTGATTTTACAAGGTCTGCAATTAATTAATAATGAATTAATAATTGTCTGACTGGGTATTTTTTGTGTGTTATTATATAATTTACATTCACAGTGGTATACAATGTCTGTGGTTAAGTTAGATGTTTTATAGATTTTTTTCCCTTTCCTTTATATTTTATGTTTTCAATATGTGAAACTCAGCAAAAAAATAAAAATTATTCACATAAATTAGCAGAAAAGACTTTCAGTGTCTTCCTGGTATAGAACATATTGCTACTTATGAAATCAACAACTGTATGAGGATGTTGTATATACTTGCCACATTTTCAAGCTTTTAGTTTTCTAGTAATTTTTTGACCATTTTAACCATTAAATGAATGAATACTATTAATTTAAAATGATTGAGGGTATATTTTATTAACAGGATGACTAAAAGATCCCTGACAGGGACCATGTTGATTCTGTGGTTAACGATAGGTTAACCCAATTTCAGCTACAGCTTTATGTTATAAAACCACAAAGTCAAAAAGTCAAAAATAAACTGCTGTTTTCTACTTTGGCCTGCTCCCAATTAGAGGTTGGGGGAGCAGATCAACATTTCCCTCTATCCTCTGCGTCTTCCTCTCCTACACCAACTGCCTGCATAGCTTCACTCACCACCTCCATAAACCCCCTACTAGTTCTTCCTCTTCTCCAAAAATAAACTGCCGCAACAAGCACAAAAGCAGAGCAGTGGAATTTGTGGGCAGGTTGTCTGCATTAAAAATGTAGCATGAATATATGCTTTTTGAACAATTCCGCACTTTTTATTTTCATATTTAAGATTTTTTTTAGAAAGACTGAAGCTATATTGTAAAAAAAATCCATATTAATTATAAATCCATAAATTGTCTACAAATAAGCACACTTAGTGGGACGTGATTGGCAAACTACGTATTTTTTGCATGTAAATATATAATTATATTTACAGGTATAAACAAACATCTGTGGTTAAATTACACATTTTATTGATTTTATAATTGAATATAAGTGAACATCTATGGAGAGTCTGTTATGGCACATTTTTTTCCCTTTATTTTATTTCATTCTTTTATTAAACTCAAATAAGGCTTTCAGTGTGTTCCTAGTAGAGAACTTATTTTCTCTTATGAAATCAACAGCTGTATGTTGTTTAACCTGAGGACACTTATAAGGATGTTGAATATACTTACCATGTCTTCCTTTGTAGTGTTTGCAAAGAGCAGCATTTGATAACAGGACTAAGAGAAGAACTACAGACAAAACTATACAGCCCCACACTGGCGCTGACAGCGTGCTGCTGCTGTCCTCAACCACCAACTCTGTTACAAATGCTGAAGAAAAACAGAAGAATACATCATTCAGATGACCCTGAGTTTAACAACATGAACAACACATGTTCCACACTTCATCTTACTCTTTGCACTAATTAATGGAAGTTGTTAGTGTAGGCCTTACCTGTGGTCCAGTTTGTAGGTTCAGTAATGTTGCTTAGGGTAACTGCAACTGTGGCACTTCCTATTTGAGGGGAAATAATTATAATTATAATTGAACAAACTGACCCAGTTAATTCAAGCACAGATATCTGTGTTTTTTTTCTGGTAGTCCACAGTCAAAAGCATCAAGGTAGACATTCTTTTATAGCCTTTGCTGATTCAGGATTAGGGGGTAATGGCTAATACTGACTACTGACCCTATATTTCAAACTCAGGTGGGAAAAAAATCAGCCTGAAAAATAAACATCAAACCTAATATTGTTTTTACACATTAACAGTAGCATTCATTTCACAGTCAATTAGAACTCAATGGCTTGACTCACTGCAAATGACATCGTAGCACGTGCCACCATATTAACATTTCTCATGATGAGAATAATATCATTTAGCACTGATACTTATAAACTTACCTTATCAGTGAAATGATCTTAATTCAGATCTTAACTGGTAGATCATTATTTCATTTTTAATGTTTCAAGAACAATTATTGACCAATGCAGATGAGATAATTTAGTTTAATGGGAAAATAATAGTAGAAATAATAATGTACAAAAAAAATTATATTTTCTAAACGTGTATCAGGTGTTAGCCAGAATTAACCCTGTTCTGTAGAGAGAAGAGCTATTGGCATACAGCGGGGGACAGTTGGCATGGAGAGTGGGTAAAATCTAAATAGGGCCACTCATATAGATACTGACACCTATAATCAGTGCCAACATGAGACATTTACTTGGCATGGGCGCTCTCAGCTGCAGCTCAGGCATTTTTTGGAGGGGGGTGGTGGCGTGGGGTGACATAAGATTTTATTGACTTAGGATGGGAGGATGATTTTATGGGGGGCTTCTGAATTTGTCATGTCTCACCTGTTTGAAAAATGTGGTACTGTGAGTTTGCCTTGCAAATCAAGCAACTACTGCTATCATCCAGGGGTGTTGATCAAATTTACAGTATACTGGTCCAATGATGGTGGGAGGCACCAGATTGCCCTTCCTTAAGCTCCATCCTAAACAACTGCTTAGTTCACCTGTATGGACCTTCCCTATAACTGACAGAAAGATCCCATTTCTTATATGCACCTCACCATTAACCCTACATACACACAAACCCCGACATCGATTTACTCATAACGCCTAATCTCTCTGATAACAATCTCCTTCACAACCTGAAACCGGATATATTCATTACTTACCCTTTTCAAATCTTTAATAGGCAGTCTAATGTAAACGTTTCTGTCTTTTTGAGAGAAATAGTGCAAAAATCAGCACATTGTTTATATTAGCTTTGATTCTTTGAGTGTGCCTGCACCATACCTGAACACACCACTCCAGCATCCTCTTTATGGCCACAGTAGTTGCTGTCTGTGTGCTCCTGAGTTCCGCACTCCCAGAGGTTGCGCTCTGCTCCAGTGCAGTTGAGTTTGCTGATGTGAATGGACCCTTTTCCTGGGACAAAATCTCCAGCCTCACCCATCACCCTTAGAGCAGTTCCACAGTCCAGCTGGGCACACACCACATTTCCTGCTCTTAAGTTCCATTCATCATCACACACTGTTCCCCACTCACCACCATGAAGCAGCTCCACTCGTCCTGCACAGTCATCATGACCTGCAGCCAAGCGGACAACCTGGTGTTCTGAGGGACAGACACAAAAAGGTTATTTCTAGAACAAATCTTGCCTGTACTTTGCTCACAAATTCATTGTTTCATGTTTCCTGTTCTCATGTTGGGCAGGCTTTACAAAATGCTGCCACATGCTAATACTTTACTTGCACCATTGACATAATCGTGTCAAAAACATGTCAGTTAATGTCATGTGCATGTTTTGACATAAAATATGACATAAAGCATATATGTTTAATTTCCTGACATAATAAGATATATTACAGACATTTCAAATGTGCCCCTAAAAGCCAAAAAAATAATTTGAGACCAACAGCACACAACTACATTGGGGTATTTTGAAAAGATGAATGTAGTTTTTTCCAGCATTCCAAAAAACATGTCCAACGTTTTCTAAGAATGGATGCTTTTGTGGGCTGAACATGGTCAGTTGCTAACATAGAACTGCTGTCTGACAACTTACCACACACAATCTCTGTTGCTTGGGAGCTTTCGGCTGGTGCAGCTTCCGTGCAGTTGAGCACTGAGGAGTTTCCAAAGCAGTTGATCAGGGAGGTCTGAACAGGCACTGTCTCATTATCCTTATACAGACTTCCACAACCCTGGTTATTGCAGACTTGCTCTGCCAGGTCTTTCTTTTTTTCATTCATGCTTAACTGATTCAGGATGACAGCCTCCCAACTGCCATTCTTAAGAATCCCCAGCGTTCCAGAGCAAGTCTTGGAGAGGCTAGGTGTGTACAGTCCTCCTTCAGCACATAAAGAGAGGGATTTAAATTAATCATGGTTTGCAGTCACTAAGTGCAGAAGTGTATGCCATCACATGTTTAAACGCCATCCTGTGTTTGTGTGGGTTTTTGACAGGAGCTTGCGTTTCCTCACACAGTATAAAACCTGTACATTGGGAGACCTGTGATTTGGAGCTGTGAATTTAGACCAGTGCAATGGAACAATGATCACCAACCCTCCTGGAGATTCACTATCCTGCAGATGGCTCCGACCCAAATACACTATTTGGACAAAAGTATTGGGACGCATGACAATTACACCAACATGGAGTTTCATAACATTGCATTCAAATGGTATGCTGAAGCATTAAAAGGGGCAGCTGGGTGGCCTAGTGGTTAAGGCATCTGCCCCGTGACCAGAAAGTCCGGGTTCGATCCCCAAGACCACTAGGTACCGCTGAGGTACCCTGAGCAAGGTACCGTC
>JBBIGB010021804.1:0-18696 GCA_037577075.1 Alestopetersius hilgendorfi
GTGTCTCTCGTTTTCAGGTGTTTTGTGTTCTGTTAAAGTGATTATGTTTTGTGATTGGTTTCTGTCTGTGTCATGTTCTGTATTTAGTTCAGTTTATATTGGACCTCATTATCGGTCCATCGCCTCATTTCGACATCACATTTCTGTTTTCCATGTACTGGTTGTCGAGCCAGGTTTCTGTTTGTTTATGTCTTGTAAATAAAGAAAACTCAGTCATGGATGTCTGCCTGTCTGCCCATAGTCATTGGGGTAAATCACGGCTGCGGGGGTTAACAAAAGGCAATGACAAAACATCAGAATAAGAGAAATGAGGCAGTGTTTGGTCACATGGTGAGAGGAGAGTGTTGATTACAGCAGTGTTTTTATACTTTTCCTCATTAAATAAGATGTGACTCAGGTGATCAGTAATCAGTACCTCATGAAGCAGAATGGGATGCTTGTGTAGGAATTTAACAGACACTGGCATGGAATAGAGATGCTGATTTAAAAAATTCCAGTGGTCTCTCTTTTTTTTCCAGAGATGTATAGGGTTACAGCAACCAATCAGGGTGCATGAAAGCTGCAGTGTGTGATATCTCTTTCGCACATGTTCCTGTTCATATCATCTTCCACACCACATCTTCATTATTTCTTTATTTCCTTACATGGGGACCAGACTCTGCTCTACTTCTCTGTGTTACACAAAGCATTTTCTAGACAGTGACCACATTCAGCCCTGCAGTTCCACATCACTGTTTTAATCACCTCTAATTTCCTTGTAAAGACGTTCTGCAGATAAAAACCCAACACAATCCGTCTCACTCTAACAGCCATTACACATTAACCTACTTTTCCTTCAGTAGGCCCTCAGAGCAAGTGAGCAATGAGCGTTTATTGTATTACTGGTTGTTATACTTGTCAGGCCTCTTCCAAAAAAGAATGGAATAAATAAGATGTCTCATGCGTTTAAAGTCTGCTCGTGCTATTTCGGTGGGTGTGATGTGAGAACAAGGCGGCCACATATGCAAAACACTCTCAGTAACATTTCGTCCTGTTTCACACAGTTGCTAAAAACATTCTGTCCCTGTCTGAGCTATCTCTAAAAATAAAATAGAAGGAAAACAAGTTATTAAATTTCAATTTTAGACAATTTCTCTTGGTCCAATTATTATAAAATTATGATATATTGTAAATATCATTTTCAAAAAAAATAAAAATTCAGAAATGTGGCCCTGTTATTAGACCTGCACATATTCAGGAACTATTTAGGGCAGTTACATCTTCTGTGCCAAACACTATTCAAACTGGGTCTGTCTGGTAAACATGTACATGTGTGGAGTCTTAAAAGGTTTTTAAATGTAAAGGATCTATTGTGTTTGTTTGTTTTTATGGACCTGTGTACAATTTAGGAACCTTCTGTTTTAGAATGTAAAGGGGACATATTATGCAAAACTCACTTTAGTTATAAGAGGTCTATGGGCTACAAAATGTGCCAGAAAGAGTTCTTTGAAAAAAAAAACATTTTAAATCCTGAACCACTTTTGTAGTTGAGATGTCTGTAGAACCCTTTAAAAATGTAAAGAACCTCACCTAATGTAACGGTTCTTTACCAAATTAAATGACTCTTTATTTTATATGGAGTATTTAAAAAGGTTTAAGAATCATTGGGGCTTTTTATAGTATCATGCAAGGTACCGTTTCATTTACATAATAGAAAACATTGACTGTAGCATCTCATTCAGAGAACATTCAACACTTTAGGATACAAATGTTTATGCAGCTCAGAAATAGACCGTCTGAGACCTCAGTAGCTGAAGTGCTCTTTAATGACAGGTCCACCTCGGTTTTCCTAATCCCCTTCTCTCTTCATCTGGGTGACCACACATTATGGCACTGAAATATGACACGGCACGTGTTTCCTAATAAGCGTAAGTGGGAACATGGTGGACTAATTACCAACCAGTGAGTGCAGCGGCAGAGCCTGGTTCCTCCGCCCCTCATTACACAAACAGCAAGGCCAGGACACACAGCTTGAGTTTCTCAGCAGAGGGTCTGAGAGGATGTTCAGCCTTTCTCTCAGCAACCAGGAGATCAGGGACACGGCCTCTGATGTTCTGTTCAGACTAAACTGTGAGAGACCTACTGCATGTACTAGGCACCAAACGGTCAGAATCGAAATATAAAAACACAGTCTGTATGCAATAACAAAACAATAAGTCCACACTTTAGATGCAGATCAGCTTCAGCTTGATTTGCATTGAAACAACAGGATCAATTGGACATTTTATAGTAACTGAATGAACATTATTGAACAATACTGATGTGTCTGAGACTCATTTACAGTCGATAAGTGTAAAATCTGTGACCCAAACAATGGACAGTATAAGATAAAAGTTTGGAGAGTTTCAGTCAAATTTCATTTTGCACACATCCTCAACAGGGAGCACACATAATTATGGCATTTTCCTACACTGAGTAAATGTGCTGTAACACAGAAAAACGTTGGTTTGTATTAAAATGTGCAGATGTGTGCTCCATGTACAGGATGTGTATTTTTTTCACCAAAAAATAAAAAACAAAATATGCCGCCTGATCTGGGATGACCGGACTTTTACAGATGAATGTATATTTTAATGCACTTCAAAGTATTGCATTAATGCATTAGGCAGGTGCTCTTATCCAGAGCCCCTTGCAGTCAGAGATGTTAGAGATGTGGATGAAAGCAGCATTAAGAGTTTTGCCCAGACAGGGAGCACAACACAGGATTTCTTTAGGGAGTTGTGTAGAAATAGAATTAATATTTCAATTCATTTTATTATTTCAATTTCAATATTAGAATGAATCTTCCAATTATCTTGTCATAAGATAAGAGAAACCTTTATTAGTCCCACAGGTACAAAATGCCCAAATATTAGATATTTTATATAATAGAAATATTAAATGATATATTATCTATATATGCTTGTATATTTTTTGTTTATAATAACAACAATAATAATAATAATAATAATAATAATAATAATAATAATAATAATAATAATAATAATAATAATACATTTTATTTATAAGCACCTGTCACAACCCTCAAGGTCATTTTACAGAAATTATCCAGAAATAAAAATTAAAGAATAGATAAATTAAGTAAAGAAGAGTTTAACATCCTTTTTAAGAGTCAATTCTATTACAAAGAAACATTTTACAGCAGTCTTTGCCATATCTCTGCCATCATCCTGGGTCACGTGGAGATGGCTACCTTCTACTTCACATCCCGAGTTGAATTTGGGACCATACTTTGGTTTAGTTATCTTAACCAGAGCTCCGGTTTGGTTAACCATTACTTCACCCTGTTGTTTTTCTCTCTCATAATAGTACACTGAGTTTTAACTCACCCCACGTCATTAATGGTGTCAATAAGAAGCTAAATATCGTGTGAAGATGTTCTGTGTAAAGGAATGAGCAGTGTCATTGATCTGCCCCGGTACCGCCGGCATCACTGAGCTGTCAATGGCTGCTGTATTTGCAGTGCAGAATCACAGTACCATGTTTTCAACCGCCCATCCAGCAAAGGCTTGGCTAATCTGCATATAATTCACCACACAGTGATGGGATTTAAATTTGACTATCTAGAAACACATTTTAGCAGCGAGTGTAAATGCAACAATCCAGATATTAAAAAAAGGGACTAATACAATACCTTTCCACACAGCTACACCAATCATGCCCCTGCTACACCACCTCAGTCTTATAGGAAATGGTTAATATTAAGCGTAGATCACTGAAATATAAGCTAATTTAGTAGTGCTGCATTTAACCTTTAAAATAAATGTGACTCTTTTGTTTCCTCTGTGTTTTACGCTTTGACCTTAAAGCTACTTCAAAAAATGTCTTTTCTGTTGGGATCAGAGTCAGCGATATGTTTATGTCATGAAAGTAAACTGTGAGGTGGTATATCGACCATGGGCGGCTCTTTGTTACAGGTGGTTTACCATATAAATTGCAATGGATTTTTGAATTTGTCCATTGTCCATTTATCCAGTTCATCACGTTGTGATACTGCAGTGTTGGGCATGTATTAAAGGATTTCAAAGGAAAACGAAGGGACCAACAAAGCAAGTAAACATTAGCTTTGAATGTCCATTTTTATTGTCCAGACCTGTGTTTGTACTTTGGCTTCTTAGATGTTTCGAACCTTGCCGTCTAAATGAGCCTTGCGGTCTCTATCTAACTGGCTGAGTCACCTAGGCCCTCTTCTATGTTTAGATTCTCCTCTAGGCTTCTGTGTCCCACACACAAGAAATCAATGCTTATTCAGCCAGATGTCGGGGCTTTAATTTCACCACCTTGTGCACCTAAGGGGAGAAGTACAGAAGTTATTCTCTTATAGATAAAGACTTTAGCAATCCACCTCATAAAAACCACCAAGCTTGTATCTAAACTCGTTATTCATTTTACACTGTAGGCCGTCAGTTTGTCTGCACCATTAATTGTTGATCAGTGATCAGAACTCCCACAGCTGCTCCATGGAGCAGATATTAGCTCAGCTGTGAATCATTTTTAGCACAGAAGTGACACCGGCATGGTGGTGGCGTTAGTTCGCACGTACAGTACAGTGTGTATCAGACACAACAGTGCTGCTGGAGTTCTCAAACACGGTGTCCACTTACTGTCCCCTCTGTTAGACTTATCTCACCTGTTCGTCCACATTGCAAATGTAAATTCATCAATAACAGCTCATCTGATGCAGCAGAGCTTGTGTAGGTCATCCTATAGTCGGTTTCAGTACACAGGACACTGTTGGTTGGATATTTTTAAGATAAGATAACCCTTCATTAGTCCCACAGGTGAGACGTGCATTATAACAGCAGCAAAGTGGAAAGTAGAAGCAGCAGAACCAACAGAATAAGAATTATATAATGTATAAACTGTGCTGTACAGAGTCCACAAAGCACCCCAGTGTCAAGACAAGTATATATATATATATATATATATATTCCGTGCAGCACATTTTATGTGTGCTGTTCATGACTCATTCATGACGCCATTATTTTCAGCTTAAGCTCTAATAAAGTATTGCTGTTTGTAACACTGGCGCACCAGCCCTGAAAAAACATGGGTCTGAAGAAAGATGAATAGAAGAAATGAAGATTAACAAATTAACATGCATACTCTAGAAAATACTGACCCTAATCACGTCCCCTCTTTTTAACATGGGGATCAATATATATTTCTAATGATCAATGTATGCCAGCTCAGCTGCAGACTGTGTTCTGTGTTTTAAAATGAGGCGCCCCCCCTACCGGCTTAAAATGGTACTATATTACTTCCCCGCGTAATTCTGAAGGGCCTGACTGGTGTCTCAGAAAACTCAGGGGTCTGTCCACAAGACTGGACCTGAAGGGCAGCGATAACACACCTGTTTATACTGGTCATTATCTTTTTCAATTGACATTCGCAGAAACCAAAGCAGGGTTGATTTCTGGGAATGCCATTTGCATTCATGCTTACAGGCCATTTGGATTTTAATTGTGTAAAAATGCTCTTGCTTTGTATGTGCAATTGCTCATTCGTGTGTGGTGCTAAAAGAAAACACACTGGGCTTTAGCATCTGATCCCTGATGAGGCCTAGATGACCTCTGGCTGGAGACGGGTCTTCTTGGATGTCACATTTAAACGCACGCCAGCAGCGTGGAACCAGGCTGACGCACAGACCCAAACCTAATAGACGCGCTGGTTTGTTTTCCCCACCCGTTTTCAGGATGGGGCTGGTCAGCAGCATCCCGTATAGAGTGACTGTGGGCGGAAAGTGGGTGGGAAAGAGAATACACAAGGCTTGAACGCGTAATGGATGACGCGCCGGAGAGGTGGAGACGCGCTGCGCTTTAAAAGCACACGGGCTCCAGCGCGCTTCTCAGAGAACCGATCCGAGCTCAACCGAGGAGAAACATCACATACACTCACTCTTTCCTGTCTGTACGTTTTTCTCCGCGCAACCATGATTAAGAAAATGTCCCCGTCCGAGAACGAGTTCGACATCCCAGCCAAGAACTGCCACCGCATGGTCATCCTGGGCTCCACCAAAGTCGGCAAGACCTCCATCGTGTCGCGTTTCCTGAACGAGCGCTTCGACGACCAGTACACCCCGACCATCGAGGACTTCCACAGGAAGCTCTACAGCATCCGCGGGGACGTGTACCAGCTGGACATCCTGGACACGTCCGGAAATCACCCATTCCCAGCCATGAGGAGGCTCTCCATCCTGACAGGTGGGTTCTGGACCCTTGCGTGAAACGCGCAGTGTTTCTTTTTTTGCATGACGCGCGAACATGTTCTTTACGCGCAGTACTCACTCTGTCCTGTCCCCCTCCTCAGGTGATGTCTTCATCCTGGTGTTCGGCCTGGATAACCGCGACTCCTTCCAGGAGGTGCAGCGGCTGAAGCGGCAAATTTTCGAGACCAAGTCGTGCCTGAAGAACAAGACCAAGGAGAACTTGAGCGTGCCTCTGGTCATCTGCGGGAACAAGTGTGACCGGGACTTGAGCCGCGAGGTCTCGGACGAGGAGATCGAGCAGCTGGTGGCGGGGGGAGAGCCCTGCGCGTACTTCGAGGTGTCGGCCAAGCGCAACACCAACGTGGACCTCATGTTTCACGCGCTCTTCGCCATGGCCAAGCTGCCGGACGAGATGAGCCCGGACCGGCACCGCAAAGTGTCGCTGCAGTATGGGGACGTGCTGCGCCGCAAGTCCCTGCGCCACAAGAAGTTTCGGGACGGGGGTGACGCGTATGGCATCGTGGCGCCGTTCGCGCGCCGCCCGAGCGTGCACAGTGACCTCCTGTACATCAAGGAGAAGGCCGTGGGGGGCAACCAGGCAGCCAAAGACCGCTGCGTGATCTGCTGAGGGCACCCTCCCACCCAGAAACACACACAAGGCGCGCGTATTCACGCGTGGAGACAGGGTACCCTGTACGCGAGCAGCCTGCACGGCTGGGTAGTTTTCGCGCGGGGGCACGCGGGGCTCCTGCTGGGGCCAGCTGCTGAGGGGGGCACTGGGCCTCGGGAAGGGGGTGCAGTGAGAGGGACCCTCCAACGGGACTGAGCACCGGGACTCACACTCCCCCCAGGCTCGCAGGGGACACGCTCCCCACCACCCGCCCCACCGCTATGGATGTGACTCTTTACGACCTGTTTACATTTTGTTAAAGCCTCTTTTCTAACAGAACTTGAAACTCTGTGGCATTGTGAACAAAAGACACGAATGTATATTTATTCTTCTATGTCTGCGTTTACTTTTATTAAATAAGTGGATTAATAAAAAAAATGGGAAAATAAGCACTGGTTCATCTCTTTTTTTTTTTTTTTACAGTAAGACCTCATTGTCAGTTATGGCTGAAGGTAAAGCAGGAGAGGAGAACACGGATACCATTCAACCAAAGTCTATTCAGTGAAACAATCATTTTATTTAAAAAAATGCAGACTTTAGTCTAGTACAAAACGTTCGTAATTCAGAAATACAAAAACACACATGAGTGAAGATGCAGACTAGAAAAAGTCAGGATAAACAGCATGCATGTGTGGGTACTGGTGCTGGTCTGGGCTGTACTGTTGGTTCTAAGACCCGGTTCGGTCCGTTCTTTTTTCCCCCCAGTCCTCTCCTGAAGGATCTGACTGAGAGGAAGGCGAGGATCCTGATAAAAACATCCTCACGAAGCTTTTGGCACTTCAAACATGCACAGGCTCTTGTACTTCTTCAGGAGCTGCTTCTTGGTCCGGACCTGCTCCCGGAGTGCCAGGAGCTGCTGCTGTTGCTCGGCTGGACTCACATCAATCCCCGGCATGGAGCTGATCTGGTCCCGCGCCTCCTGGATCTTAGATCTGAGCTTCAGCAGCTCCTGGTGCACATCAGGGCTGTCCTTGTCCATGCTGAAACGCACACGCACACACACACGCACACACACACACACACACACACACACACACACACACACATTATTGCAACAACATTAATACCAACAACAATAATAACAAAAACAATATCAACAACAACAACAATCATAACAATAAGGTAAAATAAAGCTTGATTAGTCCCACAGTGGGAAATTTACATTGTTACAGCTGAAGTGGACAGTACAATGTTAAGAGCAGAAAAACAATAACCACAATGCTAACAACAACATAAAAAACATTAACAACAATAAAAACCAGCAAAAACACACTGACAAAAATAATAACAACAGCTGCCTCTTCAGATCTTCAAAAACCTCCTGAGACTCTCCTGTTCAGAGAGCATCTCCTCTCCTGATGCACTTGCACTAGTCTTACATAAAGATTTAGCTCTTAAAAGTCTCCTCTGGTTCTCACACTGTCCTAAAAATGGAACAACAGCAATAACAGTGATGACAGGGACAGTAGCTGGGTGGCCTAGTGGTTAGGGAGTTACTCCTGTGATCAGAAGGTTGGAGGTTCAAATCCCTGGACTGCGAGCGCCACCACTGAAGTGCATTGTTAACTGTATGACAATAAAACCTTAAACTTGAGCAAGGTACCGTCCCCACCCACACCGCTCTCCGGGCGCTGTGTTCCTGGCTCAATGCAGAGCATTATTTTCACACTGTGGTCATACGTGAACGACAAATGTACACTTAGTAGCAGTAAAGGTAACATTTATAACAATAACAGTAGTAACAGTAACTGCTGCCTGCAGCGCGTGAGCTGATTGGCCCCCAGAGCTCTGCCCAAAGGAGCTGGTTTAAACTTCTAAGCGACCACACTACCAATAAAATGTGAATTTCTGCACTTTTAGAGTGAAACGCACCCCTTGATGATGTTGTGGATTGCGGGAAAGACTGAGTGATCCTGCAGGAGCAGGGCTCTGTCTCCTCTCTCCGCCTGCACGGCCGCCATCGCTGCTCTGACGTCACGCGGGGGCGGGGCTCTGGGGTTCTTTCAGAATTAAAATCAGAAGTTTATTGATGCCTGAGGAAGTGGCTTATGACTGCACAGAGACAAGGACAATTTTAAGTGTAAATAAAAACTGTAGAAAAAATCTAAATATACTATTGTTGGGAAAATTACTATAGATAAATAACTACAGTTAAAGTAATTACTAGTAACAAATAGTGGTTAGAAGTCTTTTACTGCTGTAATAGAGTTCAGTAGTAGATCCGTCATACTGATATATTCACAGGGTAAGACTATCGATCATAATGGTATATTTAGCACCTGATAAGAACTTTATAGCACAATATTGGACGTGCTAGACTGCTATAACAGATAATAGATAAAAGCCCCTGCAAAATGCATTAATGTAATATTTTGAAGTGGATAAAAACACGTCGTGTTTCATGGATTTTCTATGTGAAAATAAGTGTACATCCTCCACAAAGAAAACATTTTAATGCACAATTGCTGTATATTTGGATACGTGACCTATCCAAAAGGCACTGGTTATTTATTCTAATATGTAAACCTTTAGATTTCAAACACTAAAATGAGCACAAAATGCTCAAAAATGAAAAAACAAAACAAAACAAAAACCACACAATTACTGTTAATTGACTGAGCTTAACATTTTTCCAAAGTACATATTTTACGTTCCATTTTCCCCACAATATCTTAAACTCAACACATAATCAGAAACTGAGCCCCACAATATCTGGTATTTAAACTTTGGTGTCTGGCTGTATGTGTGTTGGAAGTTCATCTTTGGTTTCATTTGATCCAGTTACTTTTCTTTAGTTTTATTCAGCTTGCATTCTTCTTGCAGCACGGCAGATTGTTTAAAGACCAAGAAAAGCTGCAGAAGAAAATGCTGACGTCTAGAAATCTGTACATGTGTAAGTGAAACAGGGGAGCAACTCAAACAGTCTGTTTATGAACATAAACCTATTTGTGTAAACATTGTCTGCAATCTCTGGTGACTTCTCATTTGATTTATCTTGGAACATTTACTTTCAGAAGCATCTACAAGGATTTTTTATACTCAGATCCCTAGAAACTGCAGTACATTCATAAACAGACAATTTTCCAAAGGCATATATACACAAAACTAACATGAAAAAAGAAAAGAAATAATCAAAAATACGGAAGAGGCATAAAAAGATAGCTTGGTATAAAAGGTAGAGCTAGAAACAGCATATCGATTCCCATGCATGTCTTGCACATAATAGTTGAATTGACAATCAATCTCTTTGAAACCTGAAAGGATGTGGTATAAAAAGTAGATGCAGATTAATATGTAAGATTTTTTTACACATATTCAGGTGTTCAATTAGGTTAATTGCAGCATTACAGCATAACACAGATTGGGGCAAAAGTAGGCTAGATAGACAGATAAGATGAAAACCTAGCAACCATGTACCGTATCCTTCAGACAACACATGGAGCTCATGGATCCGTGCCCAGGAGCACCCTGCGCAAACACTTGCTAATAGACTATACGTGGAATGGCATGGGAGATATAGGTCAGTCCCAGTGATGTGCTATGGAGCAATGAAGTTTGTACTGCCATCAGTGGAGGTGCACATTTTCCCTCTGTGACGGTTCTCTTCTATCTTCTGCAGCCATTCATCATTGAGGGCGATCAATGAACAACGCACTAGCTCTTGAGTACTTGAGTGGCTGGGACCACCACCATCACCAAATTACCCCATGTATGTCACGTATGCTTTACATTCTATATTGACTTTGTTTGGGCAAGATAGCATTGAGACACAATTCTTCAGTGATTTTACTCTCAGCCGCTCTGATTCTTGCAACATCGGTGATATTCTCCTTATGTCATCTGTCACAATCTATTGAGGTCTGCATACAGATCTGGGCTACAGGTCAACCTAAACCAGCTGCCCTCTGGCCTAATTTCATGGATAAATCAGTTCATGGTTGTGTTAATAGTATTTCTTTCAGTAATGTAGCATGTAAACACTGGTATATATTTGGACATTTAACTGCAAACAGCTCATCTTGAAATCGCTGGCTTTCTGATGGTGTTCCATATTATGCACCTTTCCAGCCTCCAGAAGTTTATCTTTCCCATTCATGATGAAATTCAGCCTGGACTGTTTTTTTTTTTTTTTTTAAATGAGGTATTATACGGTCAAAGTCAAAGTGAACTTTATGGTCATGTCAGCCATAACTTTTACAGCATTTATAAGAGACTTTTATCCAAAGCGACTTCCATTCCCTAACTACAGGGGACAGTCTCCCTGGAGCAAGGTGGGATTAAGGGTCTTTTTGAAACCCATGACCTCTTGGTCCAGAGGCAAGTATCCTACCCACTAGGCTGCCACCACCCAGTATACAGAGAGACGAAATGGCGAAGCTCAGGTTCCACAGTGTACATATAGTGTAACAGACATAAGACACTGGGAAACGAAACAAAACAGTGTAAATAAGAAGTGTAAAATAAGGTAAGGGTGAGATTTAACCTGTCCTGAGTGTGTGGACAGCTCACTCTGCATTCTATAAAGACAAAATGTGCAATGGTCATTTACATATATCAGTTTCAAAGGACAGTTACAAATTAGACTGTTTGAGGATAAAATGTAAGATAGCCAAGTAAAAAAGAATCATGACTGTTTTTAATGAAATACCTGATTTTTACTCTCCATTTACTAAAGGGATTATATATATCACACTTAAGGTAAAGTAAAACCTAAAGGCCAAGGCATTTTATGCAATCAACCATTGGTCCTCAGTTTCATTCTGTGCATCATTAATTGTGTGTAAGACATCCAGGAACGTGTGTGTATTATCAGACGTGTCACACCAAATATTATTTTCAGTTGGATACAATGGCCTAGTGTCATGATCCGTCCCCATTTCTGCCAGCCAGTGAGTGCTAATGTGTGCGGTAATGATCTCTGATGAAGGGGACCAGAGTCGTCCTCTAATTCGGAGAGTGGTCCGCACAACACAACCCTGGCATTAAAGTCTGAATGGTGCTTCACATTTTAAGGTCCGGCAAGTATTTTATGTTCTTTGTCTATTCTTTCCATAAGATAAACATCCTAAAATGATGTTTGGCCCAGATCTAATGTCTGAATTTTAGAGCTTTTCGGTAACACTCTTTAAAAAAATGCTTAAAAGTGGGTCACCAACAGATCTCTCCAACACAGACAAGTGTTCTTGCCTTTACAAATGTAAGACCCCCTAACATGGGTTCACCACCATATCCCAAGCGCAAGCTTATGTTCTGGCTTCACACACGTTTCACAAAAGGAGCCCACAGGGTGACCCACTTGTGGCTCTGTTCCATTTTGTTTGCTGCTATAGTGAGGCAGGAAGTGTTGAAGGTCAGAGAAAGTAGTTGTATTCCCAGTGTTATGTGATTCTTCATTACTGAGCCCTCTTTACTGGAATGACATACACAAAATGCCACAGATGATGAAGAACGGCTTTTGTGAATAACAAAATTGGTCACTTTTATTTATCATTATGCCAATGTTTTCCAATGAGCCACATGAAGTCGGGTTTTTGCTTATTTAGTTAAGAACTGGTGCTATGAGGCTAATTCTGTTAACCAGTTTTTCTATGAACACATGAGTGAAACTACTCTCAACCCATTAAAAATGTTCCCAGCTCCTCATTAAGGTGGCGTAGATTTGTCTATAGAGTCCTATACTGTGAGAATAGGACTACAGATTTACCAGAGTGTTTGGCAGTTTGGGAAATTGTCTAAAGGGGCTGCCTGCAACCTTCGACTACACTACACGTTGATGTTTTGTTCATTTTTATAACTCACAGTAAGTCCCAAATCTAATCCAGAAATCCAGAGTGGGCTGAGAGATCTTTTGAGGATTTATTCACACAAAAGGGTTGGGTGACTATTGACGTCTTGTGTTTGTTAGCGAAGTTAGCCTCATAACACCAGTTCCAATGAGCAATGAAGCACTATTTGGACTCCAAATTTGGCTATTTTGGCTGATCAAATTAGATTTTTTGCCAAATCGTTCACCATTCCTTTAATGTAGGAGCTGTCTATGATGCTTGAAAGCATTCGAAATGACGTGACAAAGACATTTCTAGAATTAGCATGTAGCTATGGTGCATATTCTGCCATGTTGTCGTGGTGCTGACGCAAATGGTGTCAACAGTCCTCAAACACATTATCGGTGGCTCAAGACAAACAGGCGAAGACAGCCGTCACAGAGCTGTATGCATTCAGGTCCCTCCACTCATTCTGTGTTAAGAGTGACGTGGAACTGTAGAGGATACATGGGAAGTTTTTTTGTTTGGCACAATGGCGACTGATTGGAGGTTCGGCTGGGTAAATTAATACTGATTGTCAGGCTGTGGTAAACAAAACATGCATGAGGGTCTTTTATCGACCTCTGTTTTTCCTGTAAAGTTCACACGAAATCTCAGCTGCCTGTTAGAAGAGTGCAGGAACACCAACTAGTTTATCATTGTAGCTGAAACAATTGAATGTACTGGAATTCTGAAGTGTGTACACTGAGCAGTGGAGCATTAACTATTAATGATTGTTACAAAAAAGTGTCTAAGCCTGGACTTTTTTTTGATGAGGTACAGCACAGAACGTCCAACCAGAACAGTCATGTATTGTTCTTAAGGTGCAATAACATAAAATCCTTTATGTCTAAGTGATAAGAGATAGGAAAAGGGTCATATAAAAGTGAATGATGATTTTGGTACATTAAACCACACAAATACTAGCAGAAACAGTAAAATACAAGAACAATGTATGAAATTGGTCCTTTAAAAGGGAATTCCAGCGATGTTTTTGTCAGTATCTAAGTCATTAATGGTCAAGATTTAAGTAATTCAGAGTGACCGTGTTTCTGTTGTGTATTGTAAGAAATTGAAAACTGACAGACATATGCCCTGTTTCACTCAAACCACCACTGTCACAGCAGCTTAATAAATAATACAATTAGTAAAAGAGCAAAGTATCTTCACCCTCTACAGCTTTCTGACTCATCTGTGGTTGTGTCAGCTACTTCAAGACTGTCAGACTTTTTAAAAAGGTTTAATTAGATTTTTGTTTCACAGTGTTGATATTAAAATGGATGATAAGCAAGCCTTGGTGATGTTTCTTAATGGGTCCACATGCAATGTGTTCTAATTCCATTTTGAAAAGGTTGTATCCAGAATAAAGTAATTCTTAGCGTTTTTAATACAATGCTTTTAGAATACTTACTTATAATGCTTCTACTACTACTAATAATAAAATTATTAGTTATTTATCTTTGTGGGTGATAAGCTCAGTACTGGTGCTGTACTGGACTCACATGCTTTTAACTAAACACAGCAGAACTATGTACTTTATAGTCAAGTGCAACATTTTACTACTGGCAAATGATCTGTCATATGTAATGATTGCAGATATGAATCTAAAAGACAAGCATCAAGAAGTCAAAAATCCAGAACAGGGCCAAAAACATTCAACACAACCAGAAAATGACAGGAAACCCACTTAGTAACTAGGCAGGCCTAAGTATACTTTGCACCCTTGTACTGTCCTTTGGGTCTATTTATACCCCATACACTGATCATTCAGGTGATCCTGATCTCCTAGTTAAGGTTTGGAGTGGGAATCTGGAGAGGATTGTCTAGAGGTACCAGTTACTGAATCCAATCCAGGGCTAGTCCTTACACAAATACTTACACAGGTAGATAATAGTATAATATAATACAATAATGTAATAATGATGGCTGAGCTTATATTCTGGTCTACACATCCGATATCAGCAGAAAATCTTTGTATCATTTGGGCCCTGGATTCGATTATGATATGAGTAGCCACTGAAATATTAAGAATGGCAAATAGCTCAGTAGCTACATTTAGTTGAAAATACTGTGATGACTGACAAGGTTGACTTTGTCTTGGCCTTTAGTAAATCCAGTTTCGTAAATAAAACTACAGCAGACTGTGTTTCCATTTCCCAACCCAGACAATCTCACCACAACTACACCAGTAAGAGTTCTTGGGCAAGACTCCTAATGCTACGTTCAGCTACATCTGTAACTTGATTCAGTTGTAAGTCATTCTGGATTAGATCACCTGCCAAATGCATAAATGCATATACACTACAGTACAAAAGTCTTGCCCCCCCTCGTTTCTTTTTAATTGGCTTTGAATCTCCTCGTTGATGTAAAATACTATTTTCTGTCAAATTGTTTTTGCCCCTTAATCAACCTTAATCTGTACACTGTTGCCCTTAACTGTCTTTCATTTCCTGTATGGGAAAATTAAAGTCAAAATGAAGGCAATTTTAAGGGGTGAAAGTAAGGCATTTGCTTTTGTATTGATGCCTTCCTCAAAACCACATTAAAAATGCGAGAAAGTCTGGATCTCTGGAAACAAATGTTGAAACATTTGCACAGAACTGTAAATTCAGTGCTGTGTTGCTGTACAATAGTTTATAATGATCAGGAACATCGTTTGTTAAGAGCTGATATTGAAGCTCCAAGGGAATAAAACCTGTAAGTTTATCACATAGTCAGAATAATCCCCAGCTGACCTGCTTATCCACTGTAAAGTGGCCTGAGATGCTGTCTGAAGTACCGGCTGGTTAGAGTACATGTGTGCACGATTGTTTTGTTCCTATAGCATTGTGAAGTGGGGACTCGTGCAGCTGATAGGTGGCACGACAATGATAGAGAGCGACCTTGTGGGATGAGTAGGCAGCATGTCACATTAAAACGGCTGGCTAGCAAATTAAGCTGGTTTAAAATGAAACAAGGCCACTGTGTGGAGCATTGGTGATTTATTGGAGCTGTATATGCATGACGCCTGGAGGCGGATTTGGTCTTTGGGGTTAAGGAGGCAGGCCCTATAATCAGGTCTCACGCTAGCTTGGATTTTGCCCGGCGGAAATGCTGTGAAATGTTTACTCTGGCCAAATGTGCCCAGTTCCATTTGACTGCACAACATCTTGAAGAGGACATGATTTTAACTAGCTTCAAAAGAAGTGTCCACACAGGAATTAATACTCACCTTGTTCCGGCCCTCCTTCGCTAATAGTTAGCCGACGCAGGACGGAAGCGAGCAGTTTGTGTTCCATGCTGACAGAGCACAGTCTAATGTTTAAGCCTGAAGTGGCTGCGCAGGAGCCCAGCGAGGGATATTCAGTTACATAACTGATAAAGCAGGTGTTTTCATTCAGTTCCCGAGTCTCTCAGGGTGAGAGAACGAGAGGCTGACAGTGAGACTCTTCTGATGATTTATGCTGCCTTGTTGAAAAATGCAGTTTATGCAGTCAGTTTATAACACTGATAATGACTAGAAATATATAAATGATATGAATAATAAGAGAAAAACACCTTTTATTTAAGAATGCATACTTTATAAGTCTATCGATTCATGCTACCATACCAAGAATTCTACACTGAGGTTTACCCAGCTACCAGAGTCCCCAAGGCAAGCTAGCACAGATAAACCAGTGTCCCCAGTATGTGAGCATCCTGAGAGAAGCAGCCTGGATCTCTTTTCTTGCACGTCTGATGATTAGCTTGGTGGTTTGCAAACATTTGAATCAAAAAATGGTAACAAATACTAAAGTTTTCTTCAGAGCTCTTTATCTCAGGATGTTTTTTTAGTGAACTGAACTAAAAGTGAGTCTAAAACCTGACCAGCTCAGTGCTTTTTTACAGTTTAAAGGGGACGTGGTTCTCCCTCCGGTTCTCTTAAGCACTGGGATGGACTCAGAACCCTTGCTGTTCAGACCTTAAAACACAGTACTATACCAACAGTACAGAAAAAATGGTACCTGTACAGGATCCCCCAACCAAAGTACCAATTTAACTAAGCTTTTGCTACATTCCATGTACTTTCTGTTCCTTACTTTCTGTTTTTACCTTTACAAACAGCAAAAGTAAAAGTTCAGTGCTTTGATTTACATCCTTTGGAGACGTAATTGTTTGAAAATGTAATTAAAGAGCATTATTAAATTAAAAATGCACGGGTGGCATAGTGGTTATCTCTGTGTTCCTCTCACAGTCCAAAACCTGAGGTGTGAGTGTTTGCATGAATGTGTGCCTGTGTGTCTGCTTGGTGTGTCTTATGGTGTAATGAATGAAAAATGTATTGTTTGTGAAAATTCTGAAAGAACTACTGAAACAGAATTTCAACACACATTTCAGCCAGAAAAAACACACAAATATGTGCATACAGATAGATATGTAAGTAAATATAATTCATACACATTACATATACTGACAAATATTATAGCTATAGTAAACATGTTGATATATATTTTAGTAACAATTACATATTACAACATTTACATATTTCAAAATCTATTTTACATTTTTACACTGAACAGAGTTTCCCCTACAGAGGCAGTGCTGGTATATCAGTCTTAGGAGAATCAAAAGTGAGTGAGGAGTAAAATATATCAAAGACAAAGTTAACTTTATTGTCATCTCAACCATATGCAGTACAATACACAGAGGGACAAAATGGCGATTAGGTTCCTCAGTAGTACAACAGACAGAAGACAACAAACAAAACAGGTAAGGGTGAGATTTAACCGGTCCTGAGTGTGTGAACAGCTCACTCTGCATTCAATAAAAAATGGAATTAGAATAAAACCTCTAATAGAATAAAATGTGCAATGATTGTGCAAACCAAAAATAAACTGAAGAAACTGCATAGAAACAGACCTTAATAAAACTCTTTTAAAAACTCTGCCAGTAAAACATCATGCATGTGTGTCTCAGACGGAAACACACCTTATTCTATAAGAGGTTTTATCTATATATCTACTCCATCAACTTCTGCAGATCTCATCTCATTAAGATGCTTTGCTGGCGTGTCAGTGAAGCTCATGCTTTCCTGTGTTTGAAACCGACAGCTTTTCAAACACGCTTGCATTCATTTTCCACACAGTCCTTTGGCAGTCTGTCTCTAATGCAACTGTCTCTATTGACTTTGTCAGTGAAAATGAACCAAAAGGGAAAGGAAGAAAAGGATTTAGACCCAGCCATTCAGTTTTGCCTGAGTTACAGGCTACAGTTATTATAATTCTCTGTATTTCTTCATTATTCAGTCACTGACATGAAAACATTCCTTCGTCCTTCCTATGGTCATGCATACACTGAGCCTATCCTGGCATGGACTCACCCTGGTGGGTGCCAGCCCACCACAGGACATGGAAACAAAGTCATTTTACTATAAAAATTCAGTTTACTGTGGTGGTGATAAGAATCAGAAGTCCACCCATCCATTAAATGAACCTGACTATCCTCATCCCGGTCACAAGCTGAAAAGTGGAGAAACAGCCTGGACAGCAGGGACGTCACTATGATGGAAAAACAAGGGGGCTTAGCCCCCAGTGTTGTAGGAAGGAATTAGCATATATAGAGGGCTTAAAACTTTTCACCAGACCTTTCCTTTCACTTAAGGAAACAAGTAAATTTAAGCAATGAACAGTTATTGTCACCTACTCATAGTAGGCCTATTGTTCTGTTGAGTACAAACAGCGCTACCAGAGAAATATTACTAAACGGGCTCCGGTTGCGACTCGGTAACAATCAGCACCGTGTAGCTTCGCCTGGGTCCTAATGCCAGCCTGCTACCTACAGCAGCTTCAACAGCAAGTACATCATTTTAATTCAATAATGATAGCTAGACTTATTATTTCAATTCATAGTCCTGTTTCTGTTTGTAATGTGCGTATCTGAGCTCAGTGATATCTTGTATGAAATGTTTGGAAATATATAATTTAAAAATAGTAGAATAATGACTATATATTTAGGGT
>JBBIGB010022338.1:7431-18673 GCA_037577075.1 Alestopetersius hilgendorfi
TCAGCTGTTAAACTCCTGAAGTTAGCAGACGACATCACCGTCACTGGACTCATTCAGGATGGCGATGAGTCTGCATATCAGCCAGAAGTCTGGTGCAGTCAGCACAACCTGGAGCTAAACATGCTTAAGATGGAGAGATGATAGTAGACTTTAGGATGCATCTATCAACACTGCTCCCTCTCACCATATCAGACAGTCTAGTGTCTACTGAGGAGACCTTCAAGGTCCTGGGTACCACCATCTCCCAGGACCTGAAGTGGTAGACCAACATCTCACCCATCCTCTAAAGGACTGAGCCAAGGATGTAATTCCTGAGACAATTGGGGAAGTACAGTCTTCCACAGGAGCTGCTCATCCTGTTCTACTTTGCAGTCATTGAATCTGTCCTGTGCTCCTCCATCACAGACTGGTATGGAGCAGCCACTAAACTGGACAGGAACAGACTGGAGTGGACTGTACGGGCAGCAGAAAAGACCGTCGGTGACGGCGAAATAATCACAGACGCCTCACACCCTGGACACAGACTTTTTGACCTGCTGCCCTCTGGCAAACAATATAGAGCCTGCAGACCAGGACCAGCCGACACAGGAACAGTTTCTTTCCCCTCGCCATCTCCCCCCTAAACAGTTGATCTGTCACACTGCTTCACCCTGCAGTACTGTGATCACACTTTATGTACACTCTGTGTTGTATTTTCTGTATATAAGATTTAGACTGTATATACATATATATATATATATATACATATTTCCATGTATATATTTAGATTGGTAGCATAATCATAAATGTACAAATAATACATATATACATTTGTTAACATTTATCTTTATACTTATGAATATGAATACATATTACGTATCCATATAGCAGATTGTACATTCAGGATATGTTTCATTGTGTCTTTATATATTGCTGTGTTTTATACTGTTGTGCTTGAGAGACATTGACTGGAATCAGACAGTTTTTTAGCCACATAACAATATTATTACATCTAGGTTTATGAATGTTATTTTTTTGACGTAAGTAGTAAAAATATATATTTTTTCTTCCCACTATATGTTTTGTTCATTTGGACAGAGCACTGAGTATAGGCTAATGTTAGCAGAGGATAATGTGTGTGTGTCCTGTTACACTATAACTGTACAATGTTTGTGTCCCCTGTTACATATAACATGCCATAGAATTAATGTTTTGAGGCTGATTAACATGGGAGGAAAACACATGTGCCAGTAATTCTGGGGTTTTTCTTGGCGATAATCCAGAGACACCTCTCAGTGTGGGCTCTCCGGCTTGGGTGGGGAAGCAGGGAGGAGGATGAGGAGCTGTAATTGGGACTAAGCCGATTAAAGGTGGTTAGTGGGAGAGCCATGGCACTGTGCAGGGCTACTAGCTTCAAATTGGCTTCCAGAGAGCTTCCGAACAGTCTTTCTTCCTCTGTTTTAGTCGCTGAATAAGCCACCATGACTTACTCGAAGGTACGCGAGTGGACGTCTGTGATAAAATGGCATAATGAGAGTTTTTGCTGACAGCTGAGACTTCCCGGGGTCACCATGAAGACCAGACCGACGGGTAACGACAGCAATGCGGACTGGATGGGCTCCTTGTCCCCCTCTCTCACAGCCATGCCTCTGAAGTACCTGGCTGTCCCAGGTTGGACCTTTCTGTCATGTCGGATATTTATATCACTCTTCACTCTGAATACATAAGTAACGTGATCTTTTCAGCTAGTAATGTCAACTCTTTATTTCATACCGTCAACACTTTATTTTTCCATCTGTGTTGTTGTTGTGGTCTCTTTTTTTTTTCTAGAAAACGCTTGTGGAACCAAATATACACGTATGGTTCCCAAAAGTAATGGGACGCCTGACCATTACACCAACAGAGATTTTAATATTGAGTTGGTCCATTTTTGCGGCAATAATAGCTTCCATTTTTACCACAGGATTTTGGAGTTTCTGTTGGAAATTGTTACCATTCATTATGTAGAGCATTTATGAGGTGTTGGATGGGGTTGAGTTCAGGACTCTTTGTGGGTCAGTCAAGTTCTTCCCCACCAAAACTCATCCAGCCATGTATTTATGGATTTTGCTTTGCTGGAAGCAAAGTCATGCTGGAATAGAAAAGGTTCTTCCCCAAACTGGGTCCACAAAGAATCATGGTAAGGGACACCTGAATTCAGTAATTGTGTCCCAATACGTCTGTCTATATACTGCTCACCCTCTAAACAAAACTACCTCTCACAATTTTCAACAGAAGATGGTGCTACACACTTTGACAGATCCTGTTTTTTGCAAACTACAATCTCTTCTGCTCATCTGTGATTAATAAGTGACTAAGTTTGTGCCCTTTTCTTCTTAGTATCAGTCATCTCCTTAGTGTTATTCTTTTGCTCTCTATTTTTTTACTGTTTAGACCAGCAAAGGATAACTTCTGCTTTTGAGTTCTGGTTCCTCCAGAGCTTGCTCCTACGGCTTTAAGGAGTTTTTTCTCGCCTGTGTCACACTTGGCATGCTCTGGACCCTGATTCTATAAAGCCACTTTGTGACCACGATATATAGCAAAGTTGACCAAAGTAACCCATGATCCATCACATTTAATCTCTTGATGGGTCCTGATATGATAACTTGATAATATGATGAAATAATAAAGGACGTCTGATTTAAAGTTCCAGTAATAACTGTTGCATTTTATCTTTCTAGGGTCCCATGACTCCTTCAGTTTTTGGGTGGACGAAGAAGCTCCAGTCGGCCCCGATCAGAAGGCCTTTGTTAAGCACCTGGCTGCTATTTTCCGCCTGTTGGCTAAGAAGGTGATGAAGAAGTGGTCGATGACTCAGAACCTCACCTTCAGAGAGCAGCTGGAGGGGGGCATTCGCTATTTTGACCTCCGTGTCTCTTCCAAACCTGGTGAGGAAGGCCATGAGGTCTACTTCATCCATGGGCTGTTTGGCCACAAAGTGCGAGACGGTCTCATGGACATAAACGCCTTCCTTAACAGACACCGTAAAGAGGTCGTCTTTCTGGACTTCAACCACCACTACGCCATGGAGGAGGAGCACCATTTCTATCTTATCAACATGCTGAAGGAGGTTTTTGGATCTAAACTCTGCAAGATTAACATAGTGGAGGACATCACTCTGGACTATCTGTGGGAGAAGAAGTACCAGGTAATAGGGTTGTCAGAATTCTAGAAGCATCATTGTTCTCAGTACCAAATAATTTATATTTACGGCATTTAGCGACTTCCATTCCCTAACCACAGCGGGCAGTCTCCCTGGAGCAACCTGGGGTTAAGGGTCTTGTATGCTAAAGGTAGGATTCGAACCCATGACCTCTTGGTCCTGAGGCAAGCATCCTACCCAGTAGGCCACCACCACCCCAGATCAGTACTATTACTAATTAAACAAACTATTCACACTTTTACAGCCTAACAGAGTACATAAAATAACATTATGAATGTCTTATAGTATTTAAAGTGCCCACATCATACGATTTTCTGTTTTATTTACTTGTGACATTTGTAGAGGTTTATGTATCAAAACTAGTAATATTTTTATTTTCCAAACTCAGTAGTGTATCACTAGAATGTAATGGGCTGTTTTTGTTCCTGTGCCTTTAAGAATTATATATGAAAATAAGGGGCATCAGCTCTGTTCAGATTTTCGCATCTCATTCATCTCCAGAAGTCCAGAGAGAAACACTGTAATATGAATGAAGTGACTAAACTGCTGCAGGTTGAATAGGTGCTTCCATAACATATTAGTGCTGTTCCTTTTGTTACTATTAGCAATCAATTAATCTGTAGATTTTTTGGGGCAATAATGAAGTATTTGGGTTTTCATGCCCAACAATAACACTATTGTATAACAAAGCCTTTGAAGATTTCAGAACACTGAAAAGCCTTTGAAAAAAAATGTGGAAAGATCCATAGAAATATGTTTGTCCATTTGGTTCTTTAGTGCTTAAAATGTAGGATGATCATTTAAAATATACACTGTATGGACAAAAGTATTGGGGCACACTTTTCACACATGACTGTGCCCCAGTGCACAAAGTGAGCTCCATAAAGACATGGCTGGATGAGTTTGGTGTGGAAGAACTTGACTGTCCACACAGAATCCTGACCGCAACCCCATCCAGCACCTTTGGGATGAACTGGAACTAAGATTGTGAGCCAGACCTTCTCATCCAACATCAGTGCCTGACCTCATACATGCTCTACAGAAAGAATGGGCTCAAATTCTCACAGAAACTTCAAAGTCTTGTGGAAAGAATGGAAGTTCTTGTAGCTGCAAAGGTGGACCAACTCCATATTAAAGTCTATGTATTTGAATGCAATGTCATTAAAGTCACTGTTGATGTAATGGTCAGGCGTCCCAATACTTTTGATTATACAGTGTACATTGTAGTGCTGCAGGTATCAGCAATTTTAATATATTGACTTAATAGCCTGTGGATATCATTTTTATCATTCACATGTTTGTGATATGGGCTCTTTAATAGAATTTAAAGCATTTTTGATCATTACCTCTGATCAAAATGATTTCACCCACCCAGAGGGTGCAAAGCCAAGTGTGTTATCTTGGCCGCCTGGCCACTGATGGCTATAGCAACACTGGAGAGTTATTTTTAATTTTAAAGAATTTCCCCATAATGTTAATTCCTAGAACCACACTCGCAACTTAAAAGCCTTTCATTTGTGTGTGATATCTTGGTAACCTGTACAATACCATTCTTCAGCTGTAACAGCAGTACGGGATTGCCAAGTAAGTCTTGTTGCTTTGCATCCCGTGTTTATGATCTTTATTACCAAACAAGGGTTAAGATTAGTCCTGGACTCCGCAGTGTTCTAAATGGAGGAAAAATGTAGAGTTTATGACTGAAAACGAACCCTTAAGAGTTTAAATAAATGAGCTTATCCATTGATGACAAATTATTGGCTCACTGTGACATTCTTAAAAGGCCGTCTAAACATTGCAGTCAAAGCGATTAGAGGCCCTGGCTTCTCTTTTTCACTCCAACCACAGTTTCCCCTTTCAGTGTCTACAGATGGCACTCTTCCGCAACACCACACATTTAGTCACTCTCTCACAGATGCAGGCCTTGCCTTCATGTGTATGCAGCTATTTTTGGCCGTAAGCAGAAGAGCAGGTCAGTGTAAAAGTCTTATCGAAAGACGTTGAAGAGATTACGGAGAATCAGGAGGCAGTCAACTCACTCATACCAAGCACTGTAGGTTTTAGGAACAATTGAATTCCTGGTTTACTGTGTAGCTGCCTGCGAAGGTGTGTGTTTGTGTGTGCATGTGAATGTTTTTGCATCTGTTAATGACTCTGAGAAGGCTCACATCATTAACTTCGTTGAAATTTAATGACCCGACCTTTAAGGACGCTAAAATGGAAATTCGTTAGGGCTGGGCAACATGGCCTAGCAGAACATCATGATCCTTGAAGACACTTGAAGATGTTTTCACATTGAATATGCCGTTTGAATCATAAGACTTGCAATTTCTATGTTGCATCTTAAGCTTTAAATGAGGGGAAAAATTAACCACATAATGTAATAGAAACTGGAAGTGTGGCACTTTGTATACAGCATTCAAGCCTCATGAAAAACAATAGATGAATACAAAGACTTTGTTAATATTTCATACACTGCATTGCTCTTAATCTAGGCCTGGGATTTGGAAAAAATGTGGAATTGAAGCAAAATGAAAAATGATGATATTGATGTTGATATTGATATTTGTGGTTATTTTACAGAATATAAATGTTCTAAGTAAACTGTTATTTCCCTTTTCAGCCTGTTACAGCCACGCACAGGGCTGCCCGCTGCTCTGGATGTAAACAAAGTAGTTAGAAGTGTTTTGGTGTGAAATGGTTCATCATAGAATCTGTCTATCTATCAATCAAAATCTTTACAGTTGTTCACTGTCTAAAGGCCAAATATAGCTGTTTCATTTGCTATCCAGGACTGTGAATACAAAGCATTAACATTCCACACGGTGCACTGCTCTTAATGTAGGTCTTTTTTTTTGGAAAATAATTATAAATTGAAGCAAAATTGACAATAATAATGGTTGCTAAAAATTTACATTTACCGTATTTATTATTATTTTATAGTAAGATTCAGTAAAGAATTCGATTTCATTTGGGCCTTGGCTGTTTTCATTGCTCAAGATAAAAAGACATAAGCGAAATATTTGTGATCGTGTTTTCCCTTTTCTGCCTATCACAGTCACACTCAGCTCCCAAATCCTGTTGGTGTAAACGAAGTAGTTCAGGGTGTTTTGGTGTGAAATGGTTCACTGAGGGAAACTGAGCAACTCAGATGTTTTTGTGGTCTTGTTGATTAGAACCATGGTTCTTCAGCATCTATTGTACTACTCAAAACCATTTAAATTTCTGTTAGGGAGCTTTTAGACGCATTAATCTGAGATCTGGTTCCTGCCACCACCACTGTGAACAGATCTAACCTAATGATTCAAACTACTCTTAGTAACTTTGTTTAAAAATGAGCAATTTATTTATTCAAAAAGTTTGAAAAGTCTGTGGAACTGTCATGTCGCTGTGGTGCGTTATACTTGAAGTAGCCGTGACCTGGGCCAGAGGTCAGTTGTTCCCGCTGTGTGCTGACCCTAATCTAGGCAAGATTACAGTCTCACTTCCTACCGCTGCTCAGCAAGATGTGACACAGCCAGTTGTACATAAGAGCATTTTGATGGGGATGTATTATTCAGCATCTCTCATCAATATCAGCATTGTTTATTCGGTGTACTTTTGGTCATTTTGCTTTTTTTACTTCTTTACCAGAGCTGTATGCCCAGCATAGCCCTTGGAATCAATAACTAGAGTGATCAGATTTTGTGGCCTTTTGTCTCCCTCATGTTAAATATCTCACAGGTCCTTGTGTTCTATCATCATACGGCGGCTGAGGGCTGTCAAGTGATGTGGCCGGGAAATAAAATCCCTGCCCCATGGGCCAACACCACCGACACCACTAAGCTCATCCAGTTCCTGGAGACCACGCTGGGCGAGAGGGCTAAATACGGCAGCTTCCACGTGTCCCAGGCCATCCTCACTCCTCGTGTCAAGACCATCGCCAGAGGACTCGTAACGGGGCTGCGCAACTACCTTGTGGAGAAGTGAGCTACAGGGGTTGGGGGGCGGGGGTCTCATTTCAAAACCTATACAAGCTACACATGTTTTTTTCTTTCCTGCATAAAAAACACTAGGCCTGGGTTGAACAGGTTTTCCAATAGGTCAGTAGATGGCAGTACAGATGCATGTTTAGGAAATGACCGGTCTAACTTTTTCTTGCCTCATCTCTCCATCCATATTTAATAATATGAATAAGGCCAGGTCAGGTTTTACATCATGACTGTATTAGACGTGATCCTCCAGAGTACATTAATTTGGTACACTATGGATTGTTTCCTGGGTTAAACTTAATGAATCGCCTTTGAAACACGTGTTTATTCTAGATTTAGGCTTTGACTTTCTCAGGGAAACCAAGGTTTGGGCATGGATTAAGCCCAGTCTTAGACTAAATTGTCTTGCCATTGATATTTCTTTATAATCTGGGCTGGAACACTGGCCATATATGTGCAGAAATGTCTACACATTGGTTCACCCAATGGTTTGTTTAAATCCAAGGTTATTAATTGAGAGTATTGGCCTCTAATGTTTCTGGCTTTAGATGTTGGAACATGAGTAGTTGATTTCATTCAGCCACAAGAGCATTAGTGGGGTCAGGCACTGATGTTGGATGATTAGTTCTGGATCACAAACGCCACTCCGGCTCATTCCAAATATATTGGATTAAGCTCCAGAGCTGCAGGGAATGCAGTTCCGCTGCACCACGGCCCAGTGCTGGGGGCTTTACCTGTGTCAGCAGTAGGTGCCCTTTAAATGAAGCAGGATCAACGAATTAGAAGCAGCGTCTGTACTTTTTTGGGCATAAAGTAAAACATGTGGTAAGAATGAACATTCCTTGAGCTGGAACTTGCAAGGTGACCAGTTCTACCTTTTACAGACATTTTAGTCAGATGGCTGTCTCACAGGAAAGACTATTAATCGTGCCTGACTGCGGAGAATGCATTGTTTATTATTCCAGTATAAACTCTGAGAGCTTCCACTTTCCTGGTTTTGTTGCGCCCACTGCTCTGCATCAGTGAAAACTGGAGGAAAGTCTCTGAACTCTGCGAGCATTTAGTTCCAGTCTAAAGAAGAAGTGACACTCGCTAATGCTCAGAAAGGTCAGGATTAAGTTTGTCATACAGTGGAGTGCAAGAGAAACTGAAACTTGACTCTGCTGAACATGTATGGGTGAAGTTTCACTATTTGGTAGCTAATAATGCCAACAATCAGAGTTCCATATCACTCTACTGTTACTATTATTATCTTGATTTAACTGTGCAGTAAAATCTCTATAAATATACTCCCAGAACAGATGAAACTTCCTGAAGACTCATTTGTTCAGAGAGCATCACCGCATCTTCTTGCATTACTCTTACATAAAGATTTAGCTCGTAGAACTCTCCCCTGGTTCTCACACTCTCCTGAAACCTGAACGTTTCCTCATATTGCTTGTCGCTTTGGATAAAAGCATCGTCCAAATCGTTAATGAAGTATAACCAAATCATGAGAATAACCAAATAAGATGAACATAAATTACTGTATATAGTTAAAATTCATACTTAGGGATTAAAAAAGGACACTTTCATTAATCAGCTGCCTGGCTTGCGGCCTCTTTTACTATAGAGATCCTAACTATAGAGATCTTTCACAGATCATGCAGTGATTCAGTAATACCAACCTTCATTCACCAGTTTAAGTTTTGTCATAGTTATGATGTCACAACCATAAAACCAACTCCAGTCTAAAGATGTTGGCTATGTGATTAAACGCGGTGCTGTGGATGTCAGGAATGAATCACTACAGCCCAGACATCTGGAAGGAGTACGGCGCTAAGAATTTCATTCTCAGTTTGTCTCATACAAGCCTAGACCGCTGGCTTAAAGGCACATGAACCGTCTAATTCATACTAAAGATGAAAGGTCGCAAATCCTGGTTCTGCCAAATTCATTGCTTTTAACACATTAAACATCATAAGGGTTCTAAGATTACTTCAGGTTGGCCAAAGACAAGAAGAATATAGGATTTGGGCCCTTGGTCTTTTAATAAGTGGTTAGGTTGAAGACTTGGTGTCTTTCTGTCCTGTGCAGGAACCTCCCTGTCATCATGACGTGGGTGGAGGCGCAGAAACCAGGCGTGAATGGCGTGAACATCATCACCTCGGATTTTGTGGAGCTGGTGGACTTTGCTAACACTGTGATCCGGCTCAACGACCTCCTTCTCCCTCAAAAGGCAGTCACATGACATCCGCAGTGTCCCGTGCTGCCCCGGACCACCATAGAGAGGCTAAGAGTCACAAGATAACCGTGGAAACCATGGAGATCACATGATCATCCGGGACAGATCTCGTGAGAAGCAGATTCTGCGATCCCTGCAGTGCTTGACAGAGCGCTGTCTCCAGACCTCTACCTATCAAATAGACTCTCACAATGCTTAGTCACAGTCCCTAGCAATTAGATTACCCATCACATGGTCAAAGAAGCTGCTTTATATTTTAGCTTTTCATTTGAAAGGGCTGTAAACAAATAGACCTCACGTGGTAACTGTAGTTTTTTCTTTTTTTAGCTCATGTGCACATGGGCGACTGGCAACCTATCCTAACATGCTGGAATTCACACATTGGAACTGGAATACTCAGTTGTACTGTATTCATCATTGTTTAATATTATTTATTAAATTTTAGTTTCTTTGAATAAATATTTGCTGCTTAGCCTCTCAGCTTGCAGCAAGCAGGGCCAGTGGTTGTGGTTTCCTTCTACAGCCACAGTTCTTCACAGGGTTGAGTCACCAGGGAAGGCTTCACAAAGCAGGATTTCTCAGTTTAGCAGAATAAAGCTAAAAAGTGATGACTCTTCAACAGACGTGTCACCGACATTTACCGAATAAGGTCAACTTTTGGTTACAGGCGTGTAGCTGTGTGACGAATCCTGCTTTTATCAGTGAGTTTCAGTGTTTGTGAATGTGTATATCATACTTAAGTGTTCCTGTCTCTCACTCTCGCCCTTGCTCTCTTTCATTTTGTCTGTGTTTTTCTCACACTTTCACTCCCACTCTTCATCTCTCTCTCCCCCCGGCCCCTCCTCTCTCTGTCTTTTCCTTCCTCTCTGGTAGGCTAGAGCTGAAGCTAGGTGCTGCGGTGGGAAAGGTATGTGTTTTTGGGCTCAGGCCTGGAACAAACACCAGCACAGCGGATCTGCAGAGTGTTTATGTTGGACGGGATGTCGCTCTTATTTTGTCTGAGCTCCGAGCTGTGAAAGAAGATGTCAGAGACAAGCCCGACAACAGCGATTGGGTCTTCTTCACGTGACCCGTGCATATTTGGGACAACCGCTGCATGTTTGTCCGGCCAGGCTTGCCATAACCCACAGTGCCCACAAGTACCTCTTTAGGATAGAAGCAGCCAGGCAACAATCATCAGTTTCTCCATTTAGACTCCTCTCGCTGGAGGCCTTGTTCCTTCAGCACTTTTCGCTCTGCTGTGGAGGTCACTGAATCAGCAGAGCTTCGTTTTTTTGTACGCTTGTTGATGCAACATAACTTGGCATCTCTGAAATAGAACATTTAGTGCAAAAGAGGGTTTAGGATAGTTTTACTTAGTTCAGTCATCACCAAATTGGCACAATGTCAGAAGGTCTATATTATAGAAAACGGGTTTAGAAGTGTAGACTAGATTGTGTGAACATTGTTAATGTTTTCCTCATGTAATTTGGAACCATTTCTATTTTCCATGAACAGTTCACACAAAAGTAAAGAATAGCTGATGCTTTGTGTGGTTCTGAAGTGACATTAATGAGGACAGTGCACCTCATAAAAGCTCACTGAGATTACACCTGAAATTGTTTAGGTCATCAAATCAAACAGGCCTTTCACTATTACTACATAATAGCATGACTGATTTAAGTTATTTTTTAAGTTATTTTCCACAGTTTCAAAGAACTTCCACTTTTCTCTTTTTTCTGTTTACTGTTTGTCCAGTTTGTGGCTGTGTGTGTGTGTGTGTGTGTGTGTGTGTGTGTGTGTGTGTGTGTGTGTGTGTGTGAGAAATGCACAGGTTGCTGCATGAACTGTTGCAGTGTGAGCTGTGTAAAAAATAAGAAACGCCTCCAT
>JBBIGB010022698.1:0-18665 GCA_037577075.1 Alestopetersius hilgendorfi
CTCTCTCTCTCTCTCTCTCTCTCTCTCTCTCTCTCTCTCTCTCTCTCTCTCTCTCTCTCTCTCTCTCTGCCTCTCTTCTTCTCCTGTTCTACAGTTCCCCTGTTCTGTCCTCCTCATCTTCTGTTCTGTCCTCCTGGTCTCATGTCCTCCTGTTTTCATATTCTGTCCTTCTGTTCTGTCTTTCTCTTCTTGGCTCCTGGTATCCTGCTTGCCTGTCCTCCTGTTTTCCTTTTCTCCTGGCCTCCCGTTTTCCTGGTCTCCTGTCCTCCTGTTTTTTCTGTCCTGTCCTCCTGTCCTCCTGGTCTTCTGCTTTCCTGTTCTGTTCTTTTTTTCTCCTGTGCCCCTGGTTTCCTGTTTTGTCCTCCTGTTTTCTCATCCTGTTCTCTTGTTCTCTACTGTTCTGTCCTCCCGCTCTCCTGTAGGGGGCGGTGTGTTCACCTCAGGTGCGGGGTGGAGAGTAGAAGAAGTAGTCTGGGTGGGGGAGCACATGTTCTCAGTCACATGTCCTACAGCGCTGGGCTCGTGTGTGGGGGTTGCTGGTGTGCGTGGTGTTAAATTTAGCCGCAGAAACGGGACTAAATCATGAGTGTGTTCTGTGCTGTGGATCCTCCGTGCGGTGCGCGTTTGTGGGTCGGTTTTCAGGTAAGTGTGTGTGTGTGTTCAGTTCAGGAACACAGGCACGAGCTTACACTCACCACTGCTCTCAGTGCAGGCACGGTGTAGTAAGGCTTTAGTTGGATGCGGTGGGGATTATTATTGTTCTTACTACTATTATTATTGTTCTTATTACTATTATTACTATTATTATTGTTGTTGTGGTGCTGATTAGTAGTGCGGTTAGTAGTAGTAGTGGGGAGGGGGAGGTGTAGCACGTGCTCATTCGTTTTTTTCTTGCACTCACACCTTCACATTCTCTGTTCTTCTCACCTATTAGCAAAATCAATTAAGCACTTACTTAGTTGGTCAAGTTGTCTGAGATCCCAAATAGTGGTGTTCTGCTTTATAGTACTGTAGTAAAGTTGTACAGTACTGACTTCTGCACGCATGTTGTAATGGGTGTCTCAGTCATGCTTAACTAGCTATGAACTCAGCAACGTGGCACGAGGCCCGGTCTGCTTCTGCAGGGTCTGACTTTAAAAGTATTTACAAAACGAAGGAAATGTCTAACGGAAGCATTGAATATACATATGAAATGTGTATGTGTGTGTAGTTGTATATACTAATTGTTAGGAATTATTTTGCTCCATTCAGGAATTATTTTTTTTTTTTTTACAAAAACTATATGGGTGATGAGAAACTACTTATGCAGTAGCATGTTCTACGGGTAGCTGAGAACAAGGTGTTTTTAGATTTTCACATTTGTAAGTAACCTGAGAATTTAGTTTTGCTTAAAACTAAATTCTGCTTGCTTTTATGTTAGAATAATTCATTCTAAGATTCCAGGACTGATAGTAAAATATTGCTTTAATCAGGGCTTCTTAAATATATAAAGTTTAGTAACTTTAATTTCTGCTCATTCTAAGCCTAGTGGAGTTCAAGAATGGCTTTCTTTTCTCTGCAGGCATGTGTGAGGCGCCTGGACGCGACGGCATGTGATCACTCTGAGTGGATCATTGCCCCCTGTAGGTGACAGGATGCCCGTGCAGGCGGCACAGTGGACGGAGTTCCTGTCCTGCCCGATCTGTTACAATGAGTTTGACGCCAGCAGCCACAAGCCTATCAGCCTGGGCTGCTCACACACCGTTTGCAAGACGTGTCTGCACAAGCTGCACCGGAAGGCCTGTCCCTTCGACCAGACCTCCATCAGCACCGACATTGACCTGCTGCCTGTCAACTGTGCACTGCTGCTGCTAGTTGGAGCTCAGGTATGCAGAGGCTTGTGGGAGAGTTGTGTCAAGATTTTGAAATGTTTTGTGGGAAGTTTGTGACCATCCATTCTGTAGAGCATTTATGAGGTAAGGCACAGATGTAGGATGAGAAGGCCTGGCTTGCAATCTCCGTTCAAGTTCATCCCAAAATTGAATTGAGGTCTGGGCTCTTCCACACCGAACTCATCCAACCATTTCTTAATGGACCTTCTTTGTGCACTGGGATACAGTCGTGCTGGAAATAATAAAGGGCATTCAACAAACGTTGCATTCACAGAGTTGTCTAAAACATCTTTGTATACTGAAGCATTGAGGCGTTCCCATATGTTTGTCCATATAGTATTTATTATAATTACGGCCTTGCGTACAACCCCATAATGCAGTGCTATAGGTAGTTTATAGACCTTAGCAGCCCAGGAATGAATATAATGTGAATATAATGTGGTGGAAAATGAATAGCATTGGCCTATAAAAAATTTTGTATGTACAGTAAAGTATGTACAGTTTTATGCAGATCAGTCTCATACAGATTTGTCTGAGAACTGAACTGTATTACTGCCACCAGTCCAGCAGAGGCGGTGTTAGTAAGCTCTGCACGGTCTAAACATGTGGGTAGAGACAATTTTCACCGCATGCTGCTAATGCTAACCGTTAATGCTAATGGTTTTTAAGCAATGAAGTGTTCATATTCTGATTATTTACCTTTACATTCTTTCAGTGTAATGCATTAAACTGAGTTAAACATGAAATTAAAGTGTTGTGGGAGCATATTTGGGAGCATATTTAGTGTTTACACTATTAAAAGAAGCATTTTTAGGCTGTATATGTATGTGTATGTATATGTTTGTATGTGTATATATACAAACATACATATACATACACATATATAAAAAATACATTATAAATATTCACATACATATATTGTGTATATAATTTACTACGCAACCTGTGGTTAACAAATGAGCTCCTGAATTTTTCTGGTGCGGTGTTGTCTTGTTGCCCATCTAGAGCAAGGTGCATGTTTAGCTGCTTTATAATCTGCTGATTTTCTCCTCGCAGTGCCAACCACAAAATGACTTGAGACCTGTAGTTCTAACTTTCCAATGTACACAATGGTGGTTAGGGGACTGTTTCATACCCAGTGCTTGAGGGGCTTTGTGGGAGGGCGATGGTGGGGAGAAAGAGTAGGGGCATTCTGGGAGAGTGGGAGGGGGCTTTAGGTGGAAAGTTTGTCCCCTGTTCTTTTGTACGGTACCTGTGTGGGTGGCTTTGTATTATTAAACTGCTTGTGGGTGGTGGTGTGTGTGGTAATGTGAGGGTGTTCATTGTGGGAAGAGGCTCCTCACCACCTTCAGCAATGGATTTTTTTTTAATTCATTTTGCTGCATCAGTTAGGTTTTTTTTTTTAAAGTTCGACAGTTTATTTTGTATTACAAATTGGGGTTGCTGTGGTTACAGTACCATAGAAAATATGAATGAAAAAGGGGAGGGACAATAAAGGGGGTGCGGATGGTGGTTAGGGAGTTGCCTCTGCGATCAGAAGATTGTGGGTTTGATTACCAGGACTGCTAAGCACCACTGAGGTACCCTTGAACAAGGACTGTCCCCACACTCTGCCCCCGGGTGCTGTGTTCCTGGCTGCCTGCTGCTTCACTTGGTGAATAGGTTAAATGCAGAGAAGAATTTCGTGCCGCTCACACTGTATGCTGTGTTCGCGTGTGACGAACTGGACACTTGCCTTTCAAAACATAAAAACCAGCTTGATGGTATATTTCGCCAGCATCACATCGTCACGTCAATTATGGGCAATAGTTAAGCAAAATGTACAGATGTTAGTGTTGCTCATCAAACAGCGAGTGTTTCTTTGCTGTGTGTTCTTTTGATTGTCCTGCACAGTCCTCGCTCCATCCCTCTGTTACTTAGTGTGATGTAAAATAAGTATGAACAAACTTCTGTGTAAATGTGATATCATCTAAAATCTGGAATTGTCATTACACTGTTATAACATCATTTAAAATGTATTTGAAGGTTCATTACTGAACATTACAAAATACACCGTGTGGCGTCACTCACTGAAGGTTTATTAAAAGGCTTTTTCCTCAATTCATAGAGTCAAGCCAAGAAATATTTAGGAACTTTTATTTTAAGGAAGACTGTATCTAGTGAGGAACACAGTCACAGGAAGCTTTGTTAGCTCTTTGAGGTAACACCCTTTTAATAGTATGTGTGTTGTGTTTTTGAGGGGGAGTGTATTACTCATGTGTTTATGGTGTGTGTGTTGCTAAAAGTACAGTTTGGGTTCACTGAGCTGAATTTGCAAGATTCATTGAATTTAAAAATGTGTTTTTACAGGTTCCTGAAGGCCAGTGTGTGTGTTTGGGCACCGCTGAGGAAACAGAGCATTATGAAGTCTGCAGAACGTGTGTGGAGGAGCTGGCTCTCTACCTCAAACCTATTAGTGGAGGAAAAGGTATGTTTGTGTGTGTGTGGGGAGGGGTGTGGTATAAGCATGCACTTCTCTCTGCTAGTGAGAAGATGCCACTTTAAGCGTCCTTTTGTTGTAGAGGTTCAGTGGCCGTATGCAGAACACAGCATTTCCTGTTTTCCACTGTGTGTGGTTGGAGCTTGTGCGTCAGAGATGGTGACTGGTGAAGACACCTCTTTGCTGCAGCCAGCCACGAAACGTCCAGAATTCCCCAAGATATATTAAGCGGTTCGCCTTGGGTTTTGAAATCAGCACTTCAGTAGGACTGTCCCAGTTACTATTAATTTCAGTTACTAATTAAATGACTAAATTTCTGTTCAGGTACTTAAACATTTGATTTAAATTATGGGGAATGAATCTGCAGTCATCCGGTCACCTCCATCAGCATAACTCTTGAGCCCTCCAGAAGGATTGTTCTGTCCTACATTTTGTTTTCATAAATGGTACAATTTAATTATATACTTTTATTTGAATGATCTAACTATTATACACTTCGAGTAAAGTGATGAGGACAGTGGTTTGGAGTTCTATTCACGCTATTTATAAACTGTTGTATTGAGACACTTTTTCACTTTTTATTTATTCATTTGTTGCATTTTTGGCCTCTTTTCTTCTCTCTTGGCCAGAAACCTCTCTGGTGGCCCAGTTTTCTATGCATCTGTAGAAATAAGTGATGTAGTTCATTTAGCAGTGCCTCCTGATAGAGCTTGTAGAGTATTGGCTGCTGCAGAGAGATTTATTAGGAGCCTGGTACAAAATGTTTTGCAAATTAGAAACACCTCCCCAGTGTATTTTTTGGGGGGTTTGTTCTGCATTGGTGCAGAACTTCAGATCACTCAAATATTTGCAGGACCTCTAAACACTCTCAGGAGTTTTTTAGGCCAGTCAAAAGCTCTTTTGCTGCACAGAAAACCTGTAGCCCTGTTTCTTTTTTCTCTTGCAGTTCATTGCAGAATTCATGCCTTAATGCCAGAGTCAGCCCTCTGTAATGCAGTGACCCTCAGGCTGTTGGCCTCAGCTTAACCTTTTAGATGCTCTTTATTTTAGTTTTTCATTAATGTTTACTTTCATTAATGTTTACTAACTAATGTTATAAAGTTACATCAACATCTCAATCAATATTGGAACATTTTATCTGCACTTATTACTGTTTAAGGCTAAACACCACCTGTTTGTCCAAAGCAAAACATGAAAATGATATAGAAGTACAAAATGATCAAATGAAGTAGAAACAAAAATTCATGATCTAAATAACGCTAATAATAAGAAGAAATGGTGTTACTGTTTATGATAAATTCCAGAGAGATGGAGGGAACTCACAGCAAACCACTGAAGCAAAGGACTCTTTTAAAATGAAAATAATTGAGATCTGGATAAAGAATGTTTCACAAAACAGCTGCACTGTGCTGGTTGTTCAGGGTAACCTCATTAGCACTAGTAATGTGCTGTTAAAATTCTGTCTTTCTGCAAATCAAGCTTCAAATAACACATGCCCTTCTAATGTGGAATGGAGTGAAGATTTAGAAGCAGCACTTTGTTTCTTCACAACAAGCTATGAGCAAGAAATGATTAAAATGAAACATGCTTTTGTTGTTATTGGCAAATAGCCCTAAAGGTTAAGATGCATCTCAAAGATGTAGCCATTCTTGCTCATTGATTGTTGATTTTTTTTTTTTAAATGTACAAGGAGAATATAAATAATACTAATAATACCAATATTTTTCTCCCACGTTCTGTTTCTGGAAGGTGTGGCGGCTCTGAGTCCGAGCACCCTCAGCAGACCCATGCAGAGGAAACTGGTGACGCTGGTGAATTGCCAGCTGGTGGAAGAGGAAGGACGCATGCGGGCGGTGCGGGCGGCTCGGTCTCTGGGGGAGCGGACGGTCACGGAGCTCATCCTGCAGCACCAAAACCCCCAGCAGCTCTCTGCCAACCTGTGGGCCGCCGTGAGGGCGCGAGGTTGCCAGTTCCTCGGGCCTGGTGAGTGTCATTAACATCATGTTTAAGATATGTATTTGTTATGAACTTTTTTTTTTAAAACCTGTGAGTCCAAAACCATCTCCCTGGAGTACTCCCACCCTGCATAATCTGATATTACATCTACTGCAATTCTGACTAATCAGCCAATTAAAGTTCTTTCAGAGTCAAAAAAATGAGTTGAGGCAGCGAAAACAGCAGTTTGCTGTGATATTGAAAATGTAGTATTTTCACTTCTATATTATTAAAACATGTCTGATATTTGAGACTGTTCCACTTTTGAGGGCCAGGTTTAGAAAATGCTTCTTAAATTACCTGAGGTATGTACGGGGTAAAAAATGAGACCACTGCAAAAATGTTCATTTTCATCAGGTTTTAATTTTATAGGTGCAAGTATTGAACTGAACAGCTTTGCCTTAGTTTAAGTACTTCTGGCAATATTTCGCCTGATTGCTGAATAAAAATATCATCGTTTAAAGGAGATAATAGAGATGCCTATTTAAAAATAAATTGCAGTCTTTTTGTGACAACCAAATTCAGATCAGCAATCATGAGATGTACTCCAGGTTTGATTTTGAGAACCACTGGGCTACATGACTTGACTGGGATACTGTTTGAACAGGCTGTGCAATACCGTTTGGTGTCAGTGATGATTACTCATAGGGCAGATTCTGAGTGAGGGGTCTCCTCTCATGATCTCCAAAATGAGTTTCTGTTGTCTGAGGACACCAGGAGTCAGCATGGTCCCATTTCCCTGGTCGAATATAGTGGTCTCACCACCATCCTCTGGGTGTTGTGTTTCAGCAATGCAGGAAGACGCTCTGAAGCTTGTGCTGCTGGCTCTCGAGGATGGCTCTGCTCTCTCGCGGAAGGTCCTTGTCCTGTTTGTGGTCCAGAAGTTGGAAGCTCGCTTCCCTCAGGCCTCTAAGACCAGCATTGGCCATGTGGTGCAGCTCCTGTACCGAGCTTCTTGCTTTAAGGTTTGTTCCAGTTTGATTAGAATTAGGGTGTTAGAATTTATCTTCTACTGATATTGATACTTATTGATCTTTCTTTCCATAATAAGATGCAAAACTGAAGATGTCAAATGTGAAAAAAGTCAAGTTATGACTTTTTAGGGAAATAAGTTTGTCTAAACTGTGCCCTGAGTTTCCTGAATTTATAATGAGGCAGGAGAAAAAAACTACCAACAAATGTGTGTTGATTTGCAGATTGCCTCTCCGGTCCCTCCACTGATCCAAACCAGCATCAACCACCTGAAAATGCAGTTGTACGCAAAATCCAATAATGAATTTAAAAGTAGTGTATTGTGCACCTTCATTTTAAAAGTACTGCTATATGAACAAAAGTGCAACACTGATTTGCAAACACTAAGTGTTAACTGGAATACTGCTGTTAAAAAGCACCTTATTTGTTTAGTTATTTCTGTAAATCTCATCTTAAACATTAATGTGATCAAATCAAATATAAAACCAGTTATTTGCCACTGCCAATAATTTGTAATAGAAAAACAAGTTCCCCTCAGAGTCCTGAGCATAAGGGTCAGAACCATTATAGCAATGGGATGCCTGACACGCAAAAATCTAGCTGAGACATAGTGCTGCACTCGCTCACTCGTTTCTTACATGATTAAATGAAATGACATGAGTTTTGTATCAGTCTGTTTTATCAGGCAAACAAAATGTCGGTCAAACCCAAGTTCCTTTGAGTTCTTATCTCTGCATTTTTCACGTTTATCTTACGCTAAATGTTTTCACACGCCCCCGTTCTTCACACACGTCCTTTTACAGCACAACCAGCACTAGGAACATTTGAGTTACATGTGCTGTCTTTCAAACTTGTGCATGCCTACAAAGTCATTTAAGGGTTGTAATGCACCTAGTGCAGCTCTTTTAGGGTTTCAGTAATGATATGCAGAGTCACTATGACTGCCCTGACCATATAACCACCTAATATGTACAATAAATTAAAATAGCTGGTGTGACAGTTTCTCTTTATTGTTGGCCACTTAAAGTAGTTTAACTAGTGCAGGTTTTGTAGACTGGGATTAGGACTAGTCTATCTTTGAGAGAAAATCTCCCTTCATAATATTGTCATCATAGTGTGCACACACAGTTGAAGTGTCTGAGTACAGCTGACTGTGATGACCGGGCCTCATGTGCCGCACAACCTTGTCGTTTGGGGCGGCACAGAGCAGCGGAGGTTCATTCTGTTCAGGTGTCTGATTGCCATGGTAACAGCCACATGGCGCACGAGGCCCCGGCGTCACAGTCACAGCTGTATTCAGAGACGGGAAGTTGGAAAATTCACAATGGACAAACTGCGACTGATCTGCATGGAAGTGGGGGGTTTTCTGAGCTTTCTTGAGCACAATTTTTCATTTTTCAACCAGTGTGACTAGCAAGAGTCTATCTCTCGGTTTTAGTTATTTCTTCATGTCTTATTAGTGTTTTTGTCACATTAGCATATCACTTTTAATAAAATAAGGCCTGCTTCTGTCAGACCTTGTTGTTGGTTGCTCTTGAAACTCTTAAACTGTGCCAGTGTTGTAATAGTTATTCAGGTGTGGGTGGAAGAAGTGGCTGGTGATGTGGACCCTCAAAGTGACTGATCCTTAGCCCAAGTGTACACAAGCTTCATGTGTCAAGAACCTGCACCCTGGGGTTTGAGAAATACACGGTCATTTATTATTTGTAAAAGTTCTATGCCAGTCCTTTACTGTGTAATAGGTCATGGTTCAATAAATGGCTGGTGTAAGAATGTGTGTGTTTGGTGTCTGTGATGATTACTCATAGGGCAGATTCTGAGTGGGAGAACACCTGGTTCTCTCACCTGATCTCAGAAATGAGTTTTAAGGTCTGAGACACTGACGCACACTGCACTCATCAGTGCCATGTACAGTACATTTGGGCAGTAAAGCCTTTATTGAACATTTGATTGCAGCCTAGTCTGATGTTTGAGGTTATAGGAGTCTTGTTCTCTGTTCTTTTTTTGCTCAGCATAAGGAGGGAAAATTGGTGTCAACTTTTTGTTTTGCAGTCTATTAAATTCCTAGAAAATGTAACTCCAGAATAATGCTACTAACAACATAACGGAAACTTTGAATCTCAGGTTTGTTAATGTGGGGCAAGTCGGGCAGTGCCTCTAAACCGTAGAACCATAAGAGGGTTTCCCCTATTTATGCATTTGTTCTTTTCTAATATTTAAAGCCCTATGCCAGAGTGTCGTGGCCCGGCCCGAGAGTCATTCAGTACCAGGTCGCACAATAAAATATTCTATTGATTATCAAAGTCTGAAATCTTTTATTTTTGGGGGGAAAAAAGCTCATTTCAGTCAGTGAGTTTTGTGTAATATGTCCCCTTCAAAGTCTATATAAAGGCTGTGTCGGTTCCTGTTGGTTGTCCTGATACTTTTAATAATAGTGTAACTAAAGAATCAAATGTCCTACATTGGACATGTGTTGTCTTCAGTATATAAGGGGGTTAAATCTTTGAGGTTGTTTCCTGTGTAGGCAGTAAGTTCACATCTTCCCTCCCTCAGGTGACGAAGCGCGATGAAGACTCCTCTCTAATGCAGCTAAAAGAGGAATTCCGGACATACGAGGCTCTGCGGCGTGAACACGATGCTCAGATTGTCCACATTGCCATGGAGGCGGGGCTTCGCATCTCTCCGGAGCAGTGGTCATCCCTCCTGTACGGGGACCTCATCCACAAATCCCACATGCAATCAATTATAGACAAGGTACCGCCCCTCTCTTTTCAGGCATTCTCCTTTTATCTATAATCACTCCTACACAATTCAGAACCATTATCAAGTTAGTCAGCTGCGTATTTAGTGGTGGCTGGTGACTCATTTAACCTGTCAAGGTTCGTTAAGCCTCCTTTGAAGCCTGCATTGTTCCCAAGTCAGTTTTGTGGCTGTCTTTTACAATAATGACAATTGCTCATGTCCTCCTCTGGGCCTTAAAGCACTTTTTCTATCCCACATCCTCCACATTCTCTCTCCATTTTGGTGTTTGTGGTTGGTGTCAATGATGATTACTCATAGGGCAGATTCTGAGTGTGAGAACAACTCTCACCTGATCTCATCAATGAGTTTTTAGTCTGAGAACACCAACTACTGTTTCGTAGTGTCATAGTAGAACCTCACACCTCATTAACAGTTTTAAGAAACAGCTACCTTTAACATTGTGTAACAATTTAATTATGAATCTTTTTTTTAAATCTCAGTTAACTGGCTTTATATTAACAGCTGTTCAAGTTGTCTAGTTCAGTGATGAGGCTTTGTTAGCACATCAACCATGTGAAAGTTGTTTTTCAGGTATTTGTGCATGTATTTGCAAATGAATTCCATTTTCTTTCACTTTTTCTTGAATATGCCAGCTCCAGTCCCCAGAGTCCTTTGCAAAAAGTGTTCAAGAACTGACCATAGTTCTGCAGAGAACAGGTGACCCGGCTAACCTCAACAGCTTAAGAGCGCCATTAGAACTGCTGGCCAGTATTGACCATAACCCAGGTGAGTTTGTGTATGCACACCCACAAAAGCTGCAGTCCTTACACAGTGTAACTCTGCTTACCTAATTTTGTGTAGTTAGTGTGGTTGTACATATGTTTTCTTACTCATTCAATCCTTTTTTTTTCTTTCTTTTTTTTGCCACTGCTTCCCCTCTGAGGCTATTTAAAATAGAGGCAGGGTTCCCACTCTTGACACGGGTTATGCCCCCACCTGCCCCAATTATGCTTGGATTGATCGTTTAAAGGTTAGATTTTTGTTGGCGAGTTGCCTTAAACACAGAGACAGAGCGAGGAGGGGTGAGTCACTTTGGTAATCAATACGGAGAGTTTTTCTATGTGAACCTTGTGACGTGAGCTCGCTCTGCTTGCTCACGGGTACCTCAGCGGTGACACTAGCTGTTGGGATTCGAACCACAACCCTCTGATTGCAGGGCCAACACCCTAAACTCTAGCCCATTCAGGTGCATATGTCCCTCACGTTACTTTCGGTGGAATTGAAATTTTGATGTCAAGTGGGGTTAGACTGACACTCTTATCCAGATCTACTTACAATTAATTACAGAAACGGTCCATCTGGAGAAACTGAGGGTTAAGTGTCTTGCTCAATAACAGTGGTAGAAAGTGGGGGTTTGAACCAAAACCAACTTTGTGGTCACCGGGTTCACATGCTAGTGTTTTACCCACTAGGCTACTACCACACTAACGTTTATTATAACATTTATTTAACTTTTTGTGTGTAGATGCAGCTGCCCCATTCTGGAAGGAACTGGAGAGTGTCATGCTAGCAGTCAAGCTTGTGGTCCATGGTCTGGTTGAATTTATCCAGAACTTCAGCAAAAAGAGCCACGAAGCCTTTCAGGTAGTACAGTACAATCACTATTAAACACAAATGTATTATAGATTGACCCCAGTTTCCAAAAGTTGACTAAAGAAATTGAATTGTTTTAGTTGGTAGTAGTTTATTAGTAAACAATAAAATGCTAGTTGGACATGTGGGGTCATTCTGACAGATTGCAGTGCCCAGCTAAAATTGTTTAAATAAAAATATCCAAGATTTGTTTGTTTTTGTAATATGTTTAAACATTTTGGGTTTACAAAGCTCTGTTTACAGGTTGTTTTGGCTCATGAAACATTTTTATTTAAACAAAACAGACTGCATGTGCACAATGGTGATCTTAGTGTGTATCTACACTGTACACTGTTATTCTATAGCTGTCCTTATCTTTTTGAATTAAAGAGGTGTGTGTGTGTGTGTGTGTCTTTATCCTAGACTCAGCCCAACAGCAAGTATAAGACCAGCATGTGCAGAGACCTCCGTCAGCAGGGGAGCTGCCCACGCGGAGCCAACTGCACCTTCGCCCACACCCAGGACGAGCTGGAGAAGTGAGTAAACACACAGGACACGCTGGACAGCTCTGCCCATGCAAGTAATTTTACACTCATTACTTCAAACATACATTGACGCATACCTACACAACCAGGATAGAGAAGTGAAGTGACTCTTTAACATGTACTCTGATTGTCAGTGTTGAGGTTTACATGCATGAAGTGCGTGGGGTCATATATGATTTGTAGAAGAGAAACGTGTTTTCTGCTCCTCATTCTTATTCATGCTCACCCACTCTCTCACACCCACACCACAACACACAATACAGCTCCTCTACACGGCTCCCTGAGCTTCTCTCTGCCTTTTCCTTCATTCATTTGTCCTCCCTCTTTTTATTTCCCCCACCACACTATCTTTTATGTCTTTTTTTTTCTTTGTTTTTCTTTTACTTTGTCAATATGTTCATGCTTCATTTTGTTCAAATTCTGTTTTCCCCTTTTCTTTCATTTTCATTTGTCTTTTTGCTGAAACACTTTCTTTGTGTGTTGATGCTTCAGTTAGTTCATCTCTCTTCTTGCCGTGTTTACATTCTTTTTATTCTCTTGCTTTTTTTTTTTTAAACCTCTCATTTCCTCTCCCTCCCTCTCTTTACTTATTTCCTCCACTCTGTAATTTCTTACTGTAACTCTTTGTTTCATCAAACATGTTCATGCTTCATTTTGTTTCTCTCCTCTTGCGTTTTCACTTTCACATTACCTCTCTGGCACTTATTTTAAATCTCTCTCTCTCTCAGATACAGGATGAGGAATAAGAAGGTCAGTGGGGGGATGAGGCCATCTCCTCTTCCCCAGTCTGCAGTGCCCAAATCAGTCTCCATTAAACCTCTCCTTCCTGCTGGTGACACAACTCCTGGAGTCCAGTTGAGTCAGGACCATAATGATCTGGGCTCAGCGGGCTCATCACCAACACGTCTCGTCCCCAGAGGAGGAGAACACAAGCAAGAGGACGGCATGCTGCATCTTCCCAATGGTGCCAGCCAAGAACAGTGAGACCCTCTTTTGTGTACAGCTGCTTTTTTAAACTAGAGAAGGTCAGGTACCTGCTAGACTTTAATAGAAAGTAGAAGGCATGATGTTCTCCTGTTTTGAAAGACAGACCACTGACTTCAAGAGTAAAAACTGATTTAAAGTGGTTTATAAATGATGCTCTGCAGATTCATGGGTTTCAAACATTTGGAGAAACGTCTAAATCTGAAAGCTTACATGTAGGGCTGTGTGATATACAAGTGTAATATATTAGGCGGTATTGTGATATTTCTACGCGTTACCTTTGTGATCTCTTTTAATGTTAAACTGCTCAGTTTATCAGAACGTTCAGTGACACCTGGAGCCGTGATTGGTCACGCTGCGATTGGTTAGAGGCTCGTTTAAATATTGCCAAATTCTGTGATACCAGTATTGCAGAGACTGATGTCACTATAATAATTAACCAACAAATATCATGTAGACCTATTTTCATAATAGCTGAAAGCTAAAAAGGGAAAATAAATGATGGTGCAATAAAAGGCTGGCATTTTCTGTGCGTTTGGTGTCTGTGATGATTACTCATAGGGCAGATTCTGAGTGGGAGAACACCTGGTTCTCTCACCTGATCTCAAATGAGTTTTTATAGTCTGAGACACTGACACACTGCATCGAGAGTGTTCAATACTGAGAATTTTATCTGTTTATCTGTGATTTCAGAGGTTTGAGGCATAGTGATAACAGGTGCACTTTAAAGCAGTTGATTGACACCCATATAGTTTCAGTGCTATAAACGTCTGCTGCAGATGTTTCTTTGTTAAAGGCGACATTCCTAAAATATATATTAAAAACCCATTTATGACAACATTTAATTCTTACAATGTCATTTAATGCATTTTGAAATGATGTATAGTAACTTGCAAAAAAATAAATGTTAATTAACAGAAGTGTCAGAACTGTAGGTGGTTCTTAAATACCTGAAAACGTATGCAGCTTTTATATTCACTTATTCAAAACCACCATTGAACCTAAACCTGTCTTTGTGATATGTATGTAATGCGATGATTGAGAAATAGTGGTAAATGTAATTCTTTTTTTGCCTTCTGAGGCAAACCTGAGAGGAAGCTTTTATGGGTATTAAGTGCTGCAGTTGTCTGTTTCCCATCACCACTACCATATACAGTTCTGACGTAGTACATTTCTGTAAAACGAAGCATTTCTCATCTTGAAAGCCAATTTTGAAAGGAGAACTGTCATTTTCCCCATTCACACCTAGATCTTTTCTGTTTGTGATTGTTTTGTAGAATATGAAAGCTTTGAGAGTGGAAATTGCGAGTGACTTTCAGAATGGTGAACATGGTTCTGTTCATCTGAAGATTAGTGTGAACAGCTGTTGTTGGAGGCTGCTTTCTTTTTCTTTTATTCCAGGCTAGAATAAAGGGCCCGTTTCCATTTTTTGATGGTATAATTAGTTGCTTTTTCACCCCAAGTGTTTGAACGCCAACTAAAAGTTCAAATTAATACCTTAACACCTTCCAAAGTTTTTTATTCTTACATTTTTTTTCTCATTAGGAGAGAGCTTCCCATATCTTATCTTTCAGTAACTCCTGTTTTTCACATTGTAGGGTTCCCTCTTTTACCTTTAGAACCCTGAGGGTGTTTTCCATTGTATGCATTACTTGTTCTTTTCCAATATTTAAAGCCTTAAAGAATGTGTAATGTGTACATGCCTCATATCCTTTTTTTCCCACAACCGGCTGACCAAAAAAGAAAACAAACATTGGAATGCAATTTCATTTTTGACTCCTAAAATCCACCCAAATACATTTTTGATCTCTAAAAATTTTTGAAATTTCAGCTTACACATGTATTAAGAGATGTTGATTAGACAAGTAAGAAATTGAACTACTTACAGTCAAGTTACAGAAGATTAATTTATTTACAGTTCCTCTCTTTCTGCACCTCTTCTGTCCAACCCCACACTCGTGTGATCGGACTTCTCAACATTTTTTTCCCTTCCCTTTTATGATCAGAAAAATTAAATATATAGTTTGAGATCTGATTCTACATGATCATGAAACAAAGCTTCCTGTGGAGTCTGAAGCCTCTGCTGTCAAACTAAACACATGGAAGCTCCAGATAAGGATATGCTTTTGTGCACTTGGGAATGTTTGTTAATTAGCTGATTAGATGCATGAAGTTTGTTGGGAGCCTGGAATACTTTGTGCATGGCAGAGGGGATGTGCAAATTCTTACTGTTTTGTGTTTTATTTTGTATTTATTTATTTTAGGGAAACAGGTTCTCCTCCAAAGACTCCAGCCAGTCCAAATCAGTCTCCAGCTGTGTTGGGCCCACACCCTGCTGCAGCTCTTTTGGAAGGTGGAGTGTCGCTGAACAAACGGTGCTCTTTCCCACCCAGGGGTCCCCCTGAGATCGGCGCCTTTCCTGATCAGCGCTGCACGTACGACGTGCCACCCTGCTCGCCCTCCGGTAATATTTCGATTTATAGCTCTAATCTGTCTGCTTATTCCAGTAATTAACTAGTCTAGTCATTCAGGCACATAAAGCTCCTCTCTTTGGAAGTTTCATCCTTTTTTCCCTCAGACGAAACATGATCCATTCCGACGCACCCTTCCTGTGTAGTGTATTGACTGCATTTTTGTTTTTAATATATTTTAATATATATTTAACGTAAGTTAACATTATCAACCCTTAAAGCCTTAATCTTGAATTTTGAATTTAAAGTGTCTTCCATAAATTTGAGAAGGTTGGATGCATTTATGTGGGCTGGCCGCACACCAGCAGAATATTAGGGGTTTTCTTAGCTTTAGCAGACCTTTTTTTTTCTTAATTTAAAAAAAAAAAAAAATTTGGTGAATCATTCTTTGCTCACTCCTTTATTTCCCTTTCTCTCCCTCTTCTCTCCTTCCTTCTCCAGGTCATTGCTACTCTTCCATGGTGAATCCTCACAAACCTTGCATGCCTCGCTTTTCTCGCTCCAGCCCTGCCTTTGACTCCCCTGCCCCACCACCTCTGGCCACACCCTATCTGGAGCCGCCCCAATCTCTCCCGCCCCGGGACCGTTTGGCCCATCCCCACTTTTCTCCTGGACCCACATACACACCAATCCACCACCCCCACCCCCAGGGACACGGGGTCTACGCACCTGTTTATGACAGCCGACGGGTCTGGAGGCCACATCTGTATCAGAGGCAGGACGGCAGGAGTAACTCGCTCCCCCCGGAGGTCCTGCACTCCTCCATCTACCAGCCTCCACTCAGGGAGCGCTTCAACTCACTGGACAGCCCGTACTGCAGCGCCGCAGACAGGAGAGCTGCACTGCACAGGGTACGCCCAGTTATTGGGGACGGGGGGGATACATTTGAAATGAAGGTGGAGGTGCAACTGAATCAGTTTTTGAGTTTTAGATTTGGTTGTAATCAGTTTCAATATTCAGTGAGGTTTGCACTTATTTTGCTATTAATGTGACTGCAGTTACAACTGCACCATCACACAGAGACTAGAACAATTTAAAGTCTATATAAAAGTCCAATAAAAACTCTCCAGAAGTACTCTGGAAAAGTATAAGAAACATTTTTCTGTATACACACATTGGGGGGTGGTATAAATAATATAGTACTTATTGACACAAGTACTGACATTGCACATACTTTTATTCTGCAAAATGATAAACACCCAATAGGAAAATTGCACATAAGAAATTTCTTAAATGCTGATCACGCTGTTGGTCAGTGAGTTGCCTAAAGCATGAATACTGACAGCTATTCTTACAGACTTAATACAGCGGTTTTTACTGCTTATTAATATCTGTATTTCTGATGGGTAGTTTTTCTATTTTTCACAACAGCTTTTGAGCTTTCTTGAAACGGATGCTTGTGGTTTGCAGTTGTCTGAAGTGGTTTATGTGGGAGTAATGCTTGCTGTGTGTGTGTGATGCAGGATTCATATGGGCGCACACCGCTCAGCTATGAGGATTATTATCGACTCAAACAGGAGCAGTGGCCTCATCATCACAACAACCCCAGCAGGGCACAGCCTTCACCTGTCTATGCTATGGGCCCAGAGGTAGAGCTACTGTGTCTGAAACTTAACAATACACCCAAATCTAAACACAGTCATTAAAAGTATTAATTGTTGACTTGGCCAGCACGCAAGCCTCCAGCCTTAGTGTTGTGTTAAGCTATTTAAAGCGGAGCTGTTGCTCAGCAACTGATAAATCTGAGCAAGTAGCATTTCTGCAGTGAAGCCAGTGTTTGTGTGGACATGAGCTCACAGGGGGGAAGATGAGGAAGATTTGGCACCAGGGACCCATGCTGGCTGACTCACTCCTCACTGCTATTCTTCTCATGTCGGCCTGTTGCTTTTTTGTGGGTGTGAGTGCGAGGAAGAGATGAGAATCTCTTATTCACAAGACCTCACTCCTATTTCATTATTTCCCCCCTCAGCACGTTGACAGTGGGATTTGTGTGAGCTGTAAGTGTGCGGCTGGAGAAGTGACCCGTTACTCACCGTGGTCGTGTGGCCCGTTTGACCAGGAGGCTCTTGGCCATGCCCACTCCTGTTCCCAGCACGCCGTAAGTCCCCACCCCAGATCAAGTTCATGCTGATTCGCTTGAGTTTGTTTTTGACATATACTCCCCCAGTTTTACGTGGATCAGGAGTCGCGGATTCAGTCACAGATTTTTTTTTTTTTGAGAACCAAACTCATTTTACGCCGTCATCCCCACAATAATGCGGAAACTGCAAATATCTACCACTTTTTTTTTTTTCTGGCAATAAATCTCCAGGAGAACTTTCCAACGAGTCCTCGTTTGTATTTTTAGCCTGAGTAGATCAGGGGTTATTCCCCGAAAACAGTGAGCCGGAGCGCATTCAGACGCGTGTAAATTTTTGTCCTGTAACCTTCCGAGTTGCATATCTTTGTGGTGAATTCAAATATGGCTTTATCATTACATTTTCTTTAAGGGTGATGCGTTAAACTGATTTTAAAATGAATCATTATAAATATTAAAGCCATATTTGGGGGCATATTTTGGTTTTACACTATAAAAATAGGATTTTCCCCCCCAAAAATAATGCAGTTTTTCACTATACACGGGTGCTCTTGGAACAGGGGATTACTGTACACTGTATATGGCAAATCGACAGACGATGTAGTTACAAACACTAAGAGAAAACAAAAGGCCAAAACTAAGTAATAAACATGTACAGTTCTGGAAGATGAGACCACTTCAAAAATGTTTAATTTCTTAGCTTTTAATTTTTATTGGTGCAAGTATTGGACAGCTTTGCCTTAGTCTTTAAGAACTAACAATATTTCCCCTAATTTCCAAATAAAGTACTGTTTGTTAAAGCATGATTTTAAAGGAAATGACTAGAGATGCTCCGATCAGCATTTTTGGGGCCGATTACCGATCACCAAGATCATGATCTGCCGATTGCCGATCACA
>JBBIGB010023247.1:2829-18639 GCA_037577075.1 Alestopetersius hilgendorfi
TGCTGTCCGCCAAACCACCAGCCAAAGGTGCTGTCCGCCAAACCACCAGCCAAAGGTGCTGTCCGCCAAACCACCAGCCAAAGGTGCTGTCCGCCAAACCACCAGTCAAAGGTGCTGTCCGCCAAACCACCAGTCAAAGGTGCTGTCCACCAAACCACCAGCCAAAGGTGCTGTCCACCAAACCACCAGCCAAAGGTGCCATTCACCAAATACCAATCAATGGCACCATCCATTAAAAACCAGCCAGTGGCACCATCCACCAACATCAACCAACTCACATCATCCACCAAACCCCAACCAACTCCTTACGATTTGAGGCGTGTGATGACTTATCAGCACGCTAATTAGCAGATAGCTTTTGTTATCTGTTAGCTACATTAGCCAAAACCTGATACTAGTGCTGATGAGACAGTAGGCCTCACAACCCAAACCCTGAAATGAAATTCCTCATCCTGGCCTACTCACACACACACAAGCAGAAGACACTTTGGAAGCAGATGCTGATTACTACAGCGTTTGGATGCCTGCTTGACTCATCTCCTTCAGTCTTCCTCTTTGAAATTAAACTCTCCGTTATGAGGAAGGCAGCAGGGGACAGGAGGAAAAGAGCTAATAAAAATAGCTTCATCCTTCTTTCATAAAGTTTCCATCTCTGATCCACAGCCTGAAACGCTCACATAGAGAAATGAGCCACAATCTATTGTGAGCCATCAATTATTACTCCTTTCCAGCACTTAAAGAATTTTAAAGACTGCAGGAAAATAGTGTGTTAATTCAGCAGAGGATAGACTACACTGAGACTTCATTTTTACGGTGGAACTCAACTGGAACTCCAAAATTTCTGCATCATTAATATGCTAAGATGTAAACAACTTACCAGGTCAGAAAGGTTCAAAGTGGTTCTGATAGGAACCAGATGTCTGAAGTGTTTAATGTCTCTAAAAGCTAAATCACAGAAAGTTACATGAAATGGTAATGGAGACTATGTATGACTCAGAAGATTGTTTTACAGTAGTTCTGAGATGCAGTTTTGGTCGAAAATGTTAAATACGGAGAGAGAAGAACAGGCAGGGCGCTGTACCAGAGCTGAAAGTCTAATTACTTTTATACTGAAACTGCAATTTGCAAAAGTGCAATTTTCAAGTAAAAAGAGCTGCCATTAAGTTTTAAGTAAGGAAATGTAACCCAATAATACAGCTCATGAACTGGCAGCCTGGCACTGCAGTGAGTATTCAAGCCTAAAGTCTGTGTTGGTCCTCCTGGCAGAGAAAACGGCTTGGAGTATAACTAAAAATAAATAGATAAAAACACTACATTTAAAATGTAATTGCAATAATAGTCCAGTTCAGATCTTTGTTGTGATGCAAAATAGCAAAATATTCCTCTTTCAGATTCACATTTATATACCAATAAAATCTGGACAGTCTGGCAAGCATATTAGCAGCTAAACACATGGTCTTGCTCCACACACACACACACATTTCTCACCAATATCACATTTAACTCCACCATTTAACTCCTCTCACGAGAACCACACACCATCCTCATACATACTTTAACCTGTGTGTGCGTGTGTGTGTGTGTTCGTGCGTGCGTGCGTGTGCGTGTGCGTGTGCGTGTGCGTGTGTGTCGGGATGACCACAGTGGGCCATGTGAACATTCTCTCAGGAGGAAAATGCAACAGAGTCTTCACAATGAAGTTATTCATCACGTCATACATTGCTAACAGCTTTAGGACATGTTTGCTGAGAAAGACCTTCTTTCAGATGACTTTTTATTAAAATATTTATTTGGGTTGAATAAATATAGTGCTTCGCCTGAGTTTGGCTGGCTATGTAATAGAAACAGGGCGCAAGCAGACTGAGCTAATGAGCTATCAGGGGAAATCAAGAGACTAAGGGAGAGAGAGAGAGAAATTTAAATATGTCTTTTCTTCTAGCAACTACCATCCATATTCAAATGGGCCACTAAATGAATCAAGCAAATCTCCTCCAGTACAGGCTTGCCTCGCCAAAACAAAAAGCTATCCCTGATTTATTTGCACCCTTGGTAAAGATGAGGGGGGAAATAATCCTTCACTGACAATATGGGAGAATTCTAACCTAGTTGTGAGGTAAAATTATTAATAAAGACAAGGGAAATCTATTTGTATAGGACAACATCCTACAGGTCATTCAATTTGCTTTGCAGAGATCAAAAAATGAAAAAGCATAAAAAGGAAGCAATAGTAACAATATGAATATAGGGGGGAAAACTATGAGTCAAACTGAAATAAGTTAAAAGATACAAAAATTAAAGAAATACAGATAAATGCAATATTTTGGGGGGAAAAATACTTTAGCAGGTCAGGCTTATAATGGGTCAGGTGGGTGAAGCCATAAAAAACCCTGCCCTGTGTGTTACTACAGATGTCAGACACACAACTATCTGTTTTTATATGTTTGTATTATTTGTATAGTGTATAAAATACACTATTCTATTCTTCCTACTGCTCTTACCTTTGTTCTGTCCACTTTCTGGAGTAGCAATGCAAATTTCCCACCTGTGAGACTAACACAGGTTTATCCGATCTTATCTTACTACTGTAGAGGATTTTATATATAATAGAGAAATAAGAAAATACCTGCCATTATAGATTTGTACTGCCACAATTGATTATATAGCAATTAAACAAGAAAACATTTAGACAACATTCATACAAGCAAACAGTCTTCCTTCATATACTTGACATTAGAAACTACAAATGAGTGCATTAGTGTGATCCTGCTGGTTTGGGTTTCCTCTCTTTCAGTGATTAACACAAACGCATTTCGAGAGTTAAGTGCTTCCCCTTGACTCGGTGAACACTGCTGTATAAACATACACACGTTTATATGGTGAATAAGTTGTACCTAAGCTGGTCCTTAGAGGACATTCATTATAACCCATTATGTTTTTAATCATTACATCCCTGCTATGGATATGACTGCAATATCATTGCATTGCATGCACTAGAAAGTTATTTTTCAGTCATTGCCTTTTTACCCTCATCTTTACCAAGGCTGCCAAAAGTTTTGAGGCGAACAACAAATTACCAGCCATCTGCACCTCCACTCCCATATTTGAAAATACCAATATGGCAGTTCCCATTACCAGTCAAAGGTTTCTGCACACACAGAGATTTTCTACCTTCGTATGTTACTCACTTAATATGTTCTAAAAACAAAATATTCTTTGCTAACAAGTAAATGTACAGTATATACAGCATTTAAGAACCTATATTTGAAAATGTTATATCCGCAAAAAGCCTTTATAATATTGATCATCCAAAAAATCATAATATCCACGCTCAGGCGTGGGATATATGGTAAACATACACATTACTATTTCTTAAATACTTTCTTAAATACCATCATTTAAGAACCTCACAATACGCAGTGTCAAGAAATATGTTTTCTGATGTTTGATGTGATGGAACAGACAAAATGAACCAGTAGAGCCACATTTAAGGGTGTAACGAATCACGATTCAGTTCAACAGGCAATTCAGGGCTTGCGGTTTGATAAACTCACACTACTTTCTACAAAGTAAACTAAAGTAAAGTAAAGTAAAGTAAAGTAGCCCTCATTATCATGTGTGAACACACCACAGCACACAGTGTGAACAGTATGAAATTATTTATCTGCATTTAATCCATTCGCCAAGTGAAACAGAAGGCTGCCTGGAACACAGCCCACAGGGAGCAGTGTGTGGGGACGATAACTTGCTCAAGAGTACCTCAGTGGTGCCACTAGCAGTCCTGGGATTTGAATCCAGTATCTTCTGATCACAGGAGAAACTCTCTAACCATTAGGCCATCAACTGCCCCAACTGAAAGCAATTCCAGAATACAGCAGAAAACAATATTTAAAATAAAATCTGAATAAACAAAAATTAGCGTATTATTAATGAAACTAGATCAGGAGGCGGAGTGATGATGCATGTGATGCTGAATGTGTACTGGGTGGCTGATTTGCACTGATTAACTGTGTAGTTACATCCTAATAGTTTTTTCTCCATGATCCAATGTCAAACTCTATTGCAATATCGTAACATTATTTCCCTCTGTTGCCACACACAAAAAAACTGTCACAAACTATCAGAAGAAATAACTTTTTTGTTCAGCATCTGACACACTGCACTAAAATAATAAGAGATGAAAATATTGGTCAGTGCACCTTAAGTACTGGTGATTCCACAATAGCTCAGAAAAGCATACTGTGACAAAGTATTAAAGAGAACGATAAACATCGTCGTGTTGCCCAGGAAAGTTTTCCAGATGAACATCTGTGATTTGTCACAACAGGTACAGAACCTTTCAACAAGAACATCTGGGACTGGCCTGCACTCTGATCTGTTACTCAGATCACTAATTCACTGAATTTGTATAACATAATTTGTAATGATGTTTTGTCCCTTTTAATGTACTGTGACATTTTTACAGTTATTCTGCACTCAAACACAGCCTGGTGACGTCTGAAGAAGCTTCACTACATTAGACTGGATTCTATTGAAACTGACAGGAGACTGGATTTAGCAGTTACCATGAAAACAGAGCTTCTATTTATCCTTAACTTTCAAGACTACAGTTGATTGAGTCATGCCCCATTTCTAACTAAATACGCGAACATCATTACTGATATATGCATCTCAGCGTATCAACACGAACAGAAATGTTGAAACCTGTGGGGAAAACAAACCAAAAAATAAGGGAAAATAAACAGATGAATATCTGCAGGCATTTCAACAGATGATGGGCATCGTTGGGCAATCTTTACAGCATGTATACTCACATGCCATGCTTAAACATGACTTACACCAGTACATGTCGTAGTCTTTGCAGGTTCATTTCCTTTGCATTTAAACCAGCCAAAATGTTGCTTTTCACACAAACACAGGAAAAAAAGATCTTTCTTGATAAGACTTGACTTGATACATTAACATCACAGATACATTTTCTGATTACTTTTACCAGCAAAGCAGGACTGGCTGGAAAGGAGGCTGATAAACTGATGAGAGTCATTATTCCATCTTTCATGCAGGTCAGATATCAGGCCAGATATCAGACCACTTAGTCTTTCAGAACTAGCCTAAATTCCAAACGGAGCACTTTACATTTCCTGAAGGGTACTGAATACTTTATGGCCATCACAGTGTCTGCTGGTTCCAACCCAGATCTCCCACACTCACACTCACACTCACACTCACACTCACACTCACACTCACACTCACACTCACACTCACACTCACACTCACACTCAAGTAAAAGCTTGAAAGAGAAGCTGTAAATTAGCATTACAGACCGATCCATCAAATCATATACTAGAATAAAAACTCTGGAATTACTTGCCATATTAACAGGTTTGTCATAAATACATAAATTATTGTAATACAAAGTGGATTTAAATGTTAAACTATTTAATGATGGATGCTTCCTAGATATTTTAAGATTCAATATTTAAATAATGCTGTGAGCATGAAGCTACATGTGGGTCATCAGGCCTCTTCTACAGACCTGTTCATCGTTTTAGACCCTAACATTTCTTAGTTTTCATTCACAGTTTCTTAGTCTCTGTCTGAAACCTGCAATGCTGTACGTAATGAGCATGTTTGATTTGTTTTATACTCCTGTGTAGAGAGGCAACTACACAATATTGTATTTACATGACAAATGTTATTAAGACACAACACTCTTCTGAGCATGTTGCTCATTTCATCAGTTCCTAAACCCTGACCAGACGCATGTTTCACGACAGCCTAAACAGTCCTGTTTAATGTGATTTAGTGCAGGTACGTGCCATATTTGATAAATATTATTGGACCAAGGGTTTCTAAAAGTAGTTTTCAAACTGGAAGCTTTTGTCTGTGTCAGAGTACTGTGTTGCATGTCGTGTGTCATGGAAAGGCCCCAAGTATCAAGATATTTCTTTCCACCATATTGACCACCACAAGCTGGTTTCATTTTATTACACTTTCTTTCCCAATTAGGCTGCAATTCCAAACTTCTGAACAGCAGTGTATGGCCACAAAAACGTTTCTCTTCTTTTATACAAGTTGGTAAATATACAGGAATTCTTAACTTTGTGTACAAATTCAAAACACACTGGTGTTACTGAACAGCCACTGGTTGCCTTACTAAACTGGTACCAGTTCCTGACTGGTTAGTACTGAACTATTAAAAATAAACTGCATGATTGGGGCTGCGATCAGTGTTTATGCAGGAATAATACATTCTAATACAGCTGTGTTTTCAAGTCGATGCTAGATTGGATTCATTGACTGGACATTTATAGTGATCGCTCTTCCCTCATTATATATACAATTTCTTTTAGATTTTTAGATTTCATCTACCAGTATCATCCTCAGTTAGGGCTGGGCGATTTGGCCTAAAATCAAAATCTCAATTAATTGAACATGTTAACTCGATTACGATTAATTAAGTATTATTTTATTTGTTTTATTTTTTTTGCCCTCATAGTTCACTGACAAGTTGCTCAGTTGTCTCAGTGTTTAAGCTCTCGATATGTCAGCGGAATAACGTAACATAACGGAGCGAGGTCACATGACTCCACACGCAGTAGTGTTTTTAAGGGAAAGTAATCGAAATAATCGACCTGGGAAAATTTAATCGATTTCGATTACTTTTCGATTAATCGCCCAACCCTATCCTCAGTACTGATATTAGTATCAGTTTAATTTTAACAAGCCCCTCCATAATTATAGTGGCCAACTGTGCCAATTACGGTCATGAATTACTCCATATATATTCACAACTATAGTTCAAGACAGTGAACATCAACGGGAATCAAAAATCATCAAAACTGAAAACCTAACACATTATGTTTTGTCTTGTTATGCATTACTGAGTGAAACTGGGAAGGTCTTCCTGCGTTCTCTTGATGATGGGTATGAGTGGAAGGGGAAAAAAATTGTTTTCTCCAGGACACTAGTGCACAGTGATGTAATCTTTTGAGGAGTGAAAGGGTCTGGTAGGATGAATCTTTAATATGACCAGAGACATGGACTAACAAGGTAAAAAAAAAAAAAGGTCGGTTTTGATTGCATGATGACTAAGTGCATTGGTCTTGAGTTTTGAACTTCTGTATGTCTGCTGTATGAAAGGTCCCTTTCCCAAACATCTGGACACACTGAATGATTGAGTAATTGTGCTTGCAAAAGTTTGGACAAAAGTACGACTTCCCCGGTGCGTACGTGTGGCCGACTTAACCAAGTTCACTTGTACATCTGAGGAAATACAGTGATATCTATCAGACATCCAAAGTTCAGCAGCCATGACAGCAGACCTATTTATAACCAGGGTGGGGAGGTGGGGGGGGGTCCTCTATGTTTGGGACTAAAGGTTCACACGGGGGAGGAGAGGGAAAGCTCTGCCTCTTACACTGTTTACACAACATTCGATAACGATACAAGGTGCTCAGAGCGTATCTCTCGCTCGGAATCCTCTGGGAATGTCAGTTATTTGAAAACTCTCATCAAGGATGAAGCAGCAGCAATAACAGAACTCTGAACCGGTTGTAGTGCGAAGGGCAAATGTTACACTTCGAAGCGTCACGAATCTCAGTGTCTGGCAGAACATCAGACATTAAACCTCCAGCCGATCCCATCGGGGTGTACGAGTCACAGCAAATGGTAATGCAATGTAATCCTGTTGCCACAGAAGCAGATGTGGTCACAGACACGCATCCCTTAGAAATGTGAGGGAAGTTTATACTGATTTTTACAGTTCATTATAACACACACACACATGACTCAAGTTTTACAGCAAAATATGTCAGTGATCAACTGATTTGCCTTGTATTTTTCCACTCACATCTGTCACTGAAGCAAAGACTGTCACCAGATATCAGTATCGGGCCACTTCTCCTGACCACACTGTTAAAAATCAAACATACAAACAAAACAACCCCTTTCCGTGTTCTGGCAAATTTGGCCCTCTCTATGGAACTTTCTTGAGGGTCCTCATTGACTATGCCTTTCTAAATTTGATTTGTGATTTGTTTTTATTTTTGTCTTTGCATTCAAGCATTTATAGCCATTAGAATGTGTTACAAGATTTTGCCTGTTGTCGAGATACCTGTACCACTGATGTTGTTTTGTTGAAAAATTTAATAAAAATAATTAAAAAAAAAGAAAGAAAAAAAAAGCCTTTCCTCCAACTCATTCAGTGACTATCAGGACTCCAGCTTGGTGGTAACAAGTCACATGTACATTACAAGGGGTCAAATGGCATCAGAATTAGCCCAAAATCATTAATGCACAATGGATCCATTGACAGACATTTGAGCCCAAAATTAGATCCACCAATAGAAGAGGTCACCGTGCAATCAGCACTTCTGCTCTAAGTTCTTGAGAAACCTTGCTTTGTGAACAACCCCAAGCCCGTAATAAGAGGAGACAGACCAAACTGACATTACTGTGGGTCACATGAAAGTTGTAGGAAGTCTGTATCCAGCAGCTGCTGGTCAAGCAGGCATTTGGAAGTAACCAAAACTTCTGAAACAGTTCATCTCAGAGCTTTGTGTGCAGGAACAACCACTTCCACACAAACACACACACACAGGTCATTGGACAGTCTTCGCTTTTGCTCTTAGTTAGCTTATAACACACAAACACACTCTAGACTACAAGTGTCAGGGCTCAGGACGAGTAGCAAAAGTATACCAGCCAGGAACGCATTGCCTTGTATATTTCTACACTCACTTCAATCACTGAAGCAATGACAACCGTCACCAGATATCAACTCCTGGCCACTTATCCTGACCGCACTGTTTAAAAACAAATAAACGAACAAAACAACCCATTTCCTCCAGCTCAGGACACCAGCTTAGTGGTAACAAGACATTACTATATGTAGTCAGGGGGTCAAGTGGCATCAGTATTTACACAATTTACACATGGATCCATTAGCCAGTCCATTAGAGCCCAAAACTAAACTCGCCCAACTGTCTTCACTCTTAGCAAGATTATAACACACACACACACACACACACACTAGACCACAAGCCGACAAGTGTCAGGGATGGCAAGGAGTATACAGTTCTGATTATTCAGGTAAAAGATTCGCCTTGTATGTTTCTCTACTGACTTCAATCAGTCAAGCAGTGACAACTGTCACCAGATATCAGCTACCGGCCACTTTTGCTGAACGCACTGTTTAAAAATAAACAAACAAACAAAACAAACCCTCCCAATAAACAAACAAAAATAATCCCCTTCCTCCAGGTCATTCAGTGACTACCGGGACCCCAGCTTGGTGGTAATAATGCCCACGCATTACAATTGGGTGGTCGGTCTAATATAAACCGATCCGACAGAGGTGGAAACTTCTGCTCCAAGTTCTTTAAAAACCTTGCTTTGTGAAAAGACCCCCAGTCCTAGATAAAGGGCAATGGACTAAACTGACATTAGTATAGGTCACTTGAAAGTTGTAGTGTGTTTCCAGGAGGCCCCGGTCAAGCATGCAGTGAAAACCAAAACTTCAGAAAAAAAGTTAATTTCAGAAAGCATCGTGAGTAGCTCCAGCTCACTGAACGCCTCCACACACACACACACACACACACACACACACACACACACAATGCGAGCATGTGGAATCAGCTGGGCTCGTTCGCGTGAACCAAAGGGGGCTGGCACGGCGTAGCACGCGCCGAATCGCGAGCCCAAGCTGGGAGCAAAGGAGACGAAGCGTTAGAGAAAGACTTACATCCTCGAAGAGGGAGCCCACGTTGGCTGTGACCAGCATGACTCCCGTGCCTTGCGATGTCCTCGCCATAACTACTGCAGGAGCGGAGAACCCTGGAGAACACTCGCGCGAGGAGGAGTCAGACAAGTCTCGAGAAGACGCTCGTTGGGAAGCCCAGGCGACTCTTGCTCATAACTAACCGTGTGTGTGTGTGTGTTTGTGTGTGCGTGTGCGTGCGCGTGCCAAACGGGGTCCTTCTCTGCTGTGGAGGTGCACCTACACTACTCTGTCACGCTCACAGTCATGGCAGGAGAGAGAGAGAAAGAGAGAGAGGAGGAAAAAAGTTTGCGTGTTTTTAATCCACAGCGAGCGGCAGCCTTGCGTCATTTCAGTGGAGCTCCTCGCGCCCGTCAGCGCCACTCGGCCCCGGCCGCGCGCAGCCTGCTCAGGAGGATGGGCTCGAGTCCTGCACCGTCCTGACGTCACGCAGCCGAGGGGAAGATGCAGCTCTTTAAAGGGCAACGCACAGTTACACAGTCTTGCGTGGACAAAAGTATTGGGACACACCTCCTCATAATCGCATCTTCTTATACTACCTTTTCGGCCTAATCGTTAGAAGGCAGTGGCACCACTGGGGTTCCCTTGAGCAAGGTACTGTCCCCACACACTCGTTGGTGGCTGCACACTGCTTCACTCGATGAATGTGTTAAATGCAGGGAAAGAATTTTACATAAAGATTTAGCACCCAGTACTCTGGTTCCTCTGGTTCTCACACTCTACTGGAACTTGAACGTGTCCTCATATTGTTGGGATAAAAGCAATTTAAGATTCACTGCTGATCCTTGTGTTGGTTTATGTATAAAAAATGTTTAAAAAAAACAACTTTTGTTCTGATTGGCTATTCAAATCTCAGTCTGAACACTCCTTATGTCCTCAGTGTAAATGGGCAGAGCTAATTTTCATGTAATTCATTAAATACATAGTTTATATGTAAATCACTTTAGATGTGAATGACTTTAGATTATTTAGATACTGCAACCTGAGTAAAGGAACACAACAGACCAATAAAATAACTTCAATAAACTATTTCTTGCACTAAACTCGCAAAAAGATTTAGCCCTTTTTAATTCCAGCATGACGCTGCCCCAGTGCATAAAGCAAGGTCCACAAAAAGTGTGTAAAGTGCCCATATGTGAACACAGCACAGTGTGAACAGCACAAAATAGTTCTCTGCATTTAACTCATTGGCCAAGTGAAGTAGGGGGCAGCCAGGAATCCAGTACCCTGGGAGCAGTGTTTGGGAACTGTACCTTGCTCAGTGTTACCTCAGTGGTGCCACTAGCAGTCCTGGAATTTGAACACACAGCCTTCTGATTGCAGTGGCAACTCCCTAACCACTACGACACCAGCCGCCCTCGAACATGGATAGATGGAAGAACTTGACTGGCCACTTCACAGAACCTTACCTCCACCCCACCCAAACACCTTTGGGATAAACTGGAGCGGAGATTGTGAGTCAGGCATTCTCGTCCAACATCTGAGCTCATGAAGGCTGTACAGAATTAAGGGGCACAAATTCACACAGAAACTCCAAAATCCTCCAAAAAGAGCGCAAGCTGTTGCAGCTTCAAGTCCCTTTTAGAGTAATGGTCAGACGTCCAAATACTTTTATCCACATAGTGTATATCAGCAGGGACGAGGCAGCCTGCCTTCCCCCCTTACTTCATCAACTTCTGATCCATGTGTCGGTTTATGTATCAGTAAAAAAGCTTTTGTTTATACCTTCTGTTCTGATTGGCTGTTCAAACCTTAGTCTGAACACTCAGTCCAAACGGGCAGAGCTAATTTATATGCAAATGCATTGAATACACTGTTGATATATAAATATATTTTAAAGCGCCTATTTTTTATTCTTCTTAGCTTGGAACCGAATGACTTTAGCAAAGGAACACAATAGGTCAGTAAAGTAGGTCGACTATTATTTTTATAGTTGAATACAAATATGGCTTTTTCTTTATAAGTCACTGTGGAAACTTTGTTTGATCACTGAACAAATAAATAATATCAACTTTTACCCGGAAAAAAGAGTAAAAGAATGGAATTGTCAGAGCCTTACGCATAATACCTGACCTGACACGCATAACGCATAACACCGGACACTGTCCCATGTTTACTAAATTTACACTGGAAGAGACTGGGGATGTGTTAAATACATAGTTTATATGTAAGTATATTTTCAATCACTCTTTTAGTCTGAAAATGGTTTAGTTATTTAGAAACGGTAACATGAGCAAAGGGAAACACAACAGGCCAATAAATAATGTGACACCCGTGTTTGATATTACACTTCCCGTGCTGCAACAAGGGGATGGAGAAACCTCTTTAAAAATCACAAGAGTGAGAGATTGTAGAGCATGAAAGCACATGTGCGGTTTGTCATGGCAGCAGAACAGTAGCTGAACATGCTACTCGGAGACTGTCTTTGGCTGTATGAATCAAACGTGTTATATTTAAAGTGGGTTGCCATAGTGACGAAGGCCCCGAATTGTGTAATTGATGAGTAAGAGGGTTGGATCTTGTCACTGCGCCTGTACTAGGCTATACCGTGCTCGTAGTGACCAGCTGATTTCCCACTTGAGCTAAAATAGACCAGCAACTACATCAGCATATTCCTGCCCTTGGCTGGAATGACAACATAGCAAAGGGAGAGCAATTTAACCCTCTGGCCTGCTTCGTTTTTACGATCAATTCAGCTTCTTCATGGCCACTTTTGGCCAATTGAAAGCCATGAAAACTACTTTTTTAAAATCTTTGTTATTTACACTGTTAAATCATACAATTTAGGTTCAAATGCTTTCATTCTAAACTCACCATTTAAGAAATGTAGTTTTTAGTGGTTTATACCAGATTATGTCATTTATCCATTTTTGGCCAAGTGAGCAATTTTATATAACATTTCATATAATGGTCATATATTTGTATAAAAATGTTATATTTTTTAAATATCATTTTTTGCTATTTTTACTACATAAAGTTTTTAATTAGCTCACTTGACCAAAAAATGGATAAATGACATCATCTGGAAGAAACCACTGAAACTACATTTCTCAAGTGTTTAGTTTAGAATTAAAGCATTTGAACCTAAATTGTATGATTTAACAGTGTAAATAACAAGGATTTAAAAAATGTAGTTATCATGGGTTTTAATTGACTAAAAGTGGCCACGAAGACGTCAAGTGTTACAATTAGATTTATGGAGTATATTATTGATATATTTAATGAGTTGAAGCTAAAAAAAAAAAATAAAAGATCTGAAAAAACTCCAGACCCTTAGGAAATTTAATTCCATTTGCATTAACACAGATAAAATGGTCCAAAAAAGCAAGTGAACTGGACACAAAAGGCCCACAGGAGGAGCAAAGGGTTAAGATGTTTGTATTTGGTAAGATATTGTTTTGTTGGTTTCACTGGTGGAAACCAACAAAAAAAAAAAAAAATTACATTTGGATTAAAAAATAGTATTACTTTTCAAGTCAAGTTGGTGTTTATTGTGATTTCTACCATATATACACAGTACATAGTAAAAATGAAACAACCTTCCTCCAGGACCTGTTAAGCTAGATATGCTTAAAATATGCTAAACATACATATTTTATCATCTCTTCTGTTGCACTGTAGTCCACCTTGTCCGAGGTGTGTCACTCGGCACTCAAGACCTCACTGAGCTGGTTCAGCTGGGAACTGACGGCTTTTCACAAGTTCTAAGCATTCCATTTGTGTTTCCACAAATACATACCTTTACCTGTTCAAAGTTCATCTGTCAGGGCTCAATACCACAGAGAGCAGAGACATAAAGTAATAAACACAAGTAAAATGGATTTACAAAGCGCCTTTTACAGATAAAGGTCACAAGGTGCTGAACAATATGAATACCAAACTGTAAAACCAAATAAAAAACAAAAACAGGCAAGAAAATGTATACCATATATATGTACAGTATTTACAGTATACGTACAGTATATGTATGTTTATACTATATGTATAGTAGGGGTGTAACGGTACACAGATGTCACGGTTCGATACATACCTCGGTTTTGTGGTCATGGTTCAGTACGGTTCATGATACAGCAAAGTTAAGCCACAAAGTTCTGAAGAATGAGGCTTGGTTTTTTTTTGTTTATTTGAAATAAACAGCAGTGTATTAACAAGTAAAAACACACTCTTGCTTATATTTTCATTTATGTGTAAGGCAGCAGAAGTGTTACGCCAGTAGATGGCACTATTGCACCACACTACGACCCAGGTTTATGATTTACTTGTGCTTTTTGGTCCCGCTGTGATTATATATTACTTCAATCATGTGCCCTAATATATGGTATATATACTATATGTATACTGTATTTAGACACACACATCTACAATACTGTCAGCTTCAGGAGAATGAGCATGGCATCCCCACCAACATACTGTACATGTGTTTATATATTTGTACATATCAGCAATGAAGCAGTGACACCTTCAATAGAACATGCCTGTAACTCCTAGCCAACAGTTACTCAATCAGTTTCTCTCACTGAAGGTTAGCCTGGTGTCATTCCTTACCATGTGATGTTCTACTGAGGCTGTTCAATACAGGGGCTTAAAGCGATAATTCAAAATAATGTACTTTACACTATATTTTCTCCTCAGCTCAAATGGTCAACCATGTCTAAAGTTCACTTCTTTAGTTTCATTAATTTCAGGTCCTGGGGTAATTTGCTCTTTAAAGTTGCTACCCCGTGATTTGATTTGCATCCATATCAACGTTTCTCTCCCTCCTCCGCCCTGAGAAAATTACAGACAGAACGTTCTGCTGTGTTCTAAAGTCAGCTATGTTCGGATCATATTAGTCCCGTAAGGATACACTCTGTGATTTTCCAGGCAGATGTTGCCCCGTTTGTTGTGGGAAGGTTTATGACCAAAGCCACTTGCCATATTTAGCTTCCTACCTCCCAAAATGATGCTTTCAAAAGGTCTCAGCCTGATCTGAGATGGTACAACTAGGTCCCCACTCTCTCTGCACTGCGAAAGTATCAGGATAAAGAAAAATCTGTCAGAACTAGCGAGATTCAGCAGACCTATTAAAGTGATGGGCAGATACAGACGCAGAGCGTTTTCCATAAGACTTTTTTATGTCACCACATGAATTTGAAGAGAATACAACCCACTATAAACTCACTCATCCTGTGATCATTTTATTGCTTTCCAGATATGAGAGTTTTATCACTGGGGGGACGTGTACAAAATTTTATTACAGTCATCCCCCGGGCAAATAAATCCAATCTGAAAAGTGTCAAGTTGTCAAGTAACCGCCAATACAAACACCTCAAATACTAATGTTTTCCAGCACTTAATGACATTCTATTATCCAAAAAACTGTACGAAAGCAGTGGCAAAAATCAGGCTTAAAGTACTGCTACTGCTTTCCTTTTTAGTTTTGCAATGTAAAGCCTTGTGTGATGATTTAGGCCTGTGTGTGCAGGATGCTAATCAGGAGCCTTCCATTACAAAAGAAAAGAACAAAAAAACTACAGACACCAAGCGAATGTTGGAAGACTGAATCCCTTTAAAATAATGAAAAAACCCATAATTTAGACTTTTCGTAGAACTTTTGCTTTACGGTCATTCCCATATGCTCCAAGACACCCTTTTAAATGACTAAATTATTCAAGATGCTTCATGTAAATATCTGTGGTCAAGCATGTAGCCACATGCTGTTTTAATGTATTTAGACTGAACCCTATGTTTATTGAGGGCATATCTGGAGAACGCTGCTTGTGAACCTGTATAAAATGATATGAGCTAAATGAAAGTAGGTTGTTGAGTGTAGGATGTGGATTTCCCCGCAGCGGGATGGCCATTCTAGTGGAGAAGGCACTAACGCTTACAGCATGCCTCATTGAGATTCTGCAAAGGAGAGGAGGAGATTACCATGTTGCAGCAAGGTCCAGAGTGCCCACAGCTGTGTCTGGCAGCACGTGTGTGTGTGTGTGTGTGTGTGTGTGTGTGTGTGTGTGTGTGTGTGTGTGTGTGTGTGTGTGTGTGTGTGT
>JBBIGB010023797.1:0-12404 GCA_037577075.1 Alestopetersius hilgendorfi
CAGAATCTGTGTAGCTTTAGTGGTGAGGAAGGGTCGGATTCTTGTAGAGAAGGTATCTGCATGATCTAGAGATCTGGTCAATCTGCGGCAAGAAAGACAGACCACACCACCCTCTTTCACCTGCAGCTCAGTCTTCCAGTTCTGAAGGTTGTGTGTCCACTGTAGGTGCTTTTGGTGTTGGACAGGGGTCAGCATGAGTACTCCAACTGGTCTGCAGCTACTCAGCCCCATAAGCAGGAGGGGGCACTTCGCTGTGTGTCCTGATGTCTTTCTAGCAGAGGCAGGACTTTTTTCAGCCGCTCATCTGTGGGGTCAGACCAGACAAGCTGGCCTTCGCTCACTGTGTGTATCACTGAGCCTTGGGTGCCCAGGGCCCTGTCTCCTTCCTTGGAGCAATTTTGATAGGTAATGACCACTGCACACTGGAAACCCCCCACAAGAACTGCTGTTTTAAAGAAGCTCTGATTCAGACGCCTAGACATCTCAGTTTGATTCTCTTTAAAGTGTCTCAGATCCTCCATTTGTCCTGCCTCCAACACTGACTTCAAGAACTGACTGATTAATACCAGCCCCCCGCCCCCACCCCCGCAGGAGACACTGGAAGCTGATCAGAAATGTTACTCGTCAGCCGGCAGCTTTGTTCAATAGAAGTCAGAGATGAAGCAGGTGAGGTCTGAGGTGTGTTCAGTTGTGCATGGGTGGGGAGGGGGCGGGGGGGAGTCAAAGTGTAGCAGGCCTGGTGCTAGCCTGCTGTTCGGAGAACAGTTTGATTAGGTTGTAAATTTGGTGAGGCGTTTTTGACAGCCACTTAATCCCGGCCCGCGGTACGACGTGTTTCATTTGCACTGTAAAGGATTTGTGCGCATCAGGTGCCTTATCGCACCGTCACCTGAGATTTAACATTCACGCACTAGCAGATATCAGGACGCGTTTGTGTGTAAACGAGCGGCAAACTGAAATCATTACTTTACTTTTCTATTGCTCTTCCGTTAGCCTTATTAGCCCACGTTAGCCTAGCAACTCCAGTTCAAAAACAGCTTCAGATGCTGCAGCTGAGCGACCACATTTTACGTTGAAACGTATAAAATGTGCAAACGTTTTCTTTAATATTGCAACAGAGAGGTCGTTCCAGGGCGCGCGGTCTGTGTGCTACGGAGCGTCAGTTTTGCGATTAAGCACACGATGAAAAGCAGCGAGGGAGACTGTGGCTGACTGTGGCGAATGCACCCAGAGGTGAGACGAGCCTTAAATGCCAGGCTGGCATTTGAATGGCACCACGGGCAATTTGGGCTGAAGTGGCGGCCCATTTCGCACCCTCTTGTAAGCCTGTCGCTGGGCTGTGTCCCATTAGCTTTAATTCTCTGATTCATTATATTCATGCCTTCCAAAGGAACGAGGCAGGGAGAGGGTGATGAGAGAGAGAGAGAGAGAAAGACACACACACACACACACACACACACACACACACACACGCACGCGCGCGCACACACACCATAGTGCACTGAGCTACATATGCAGCTTTCAAGGCCCTTAGATGACAGAAAAATGACACTACATGCTAACGCAGAGCCTGGGCTCAAATCCAGTCAACATATCAACAGTCGGACGAAAGATCATCAATCCAATCAATCTGAAAGACCATCAAACCAAATGAAAATGGACAAAAGTGTCCATAATTCAGTTCATGCTTTTGGATAATAAATCATACCTTCTCAGAAACCATCTCAGCAAGACTGTTAGTGACTATAATTGATGATGTGAATTGGTGATGCTGATCCACACTGGCCATGGTTTGAGCATGGGTGCTAAATCCACAGTGAACTTCAGGCTCTCAGTGTGTCTCAGCAGATCGACTGCGCTTTAATAATCTTAGCACACTTCTCCCGGCTCTAAACTGTCTTATGCTTAGATTGTGCATGTTTCCTCCTGCCTTTCTGATTTACCTCTCTCTGTGGTCACACACACACTCCTTCATCTCTCGCTTTCACTTATACACACACACACACACACACACACACACACCCTTCTCCGGGTCGCCGTGTGTTCGTCCGCTCAGGAGCCAGTGAAATGTCAGGGGTGAGGCCAATAAGTCTGGGTAATTGCTATTCTGTCTGCCCGGCCGTTCGGCTGAATCATCTTCCATTAGAAGAGCAGCGGGGGGGCTCACCCAGGGCCAAAGAACAATCCAAATCCTCCACGCCACATCTAACCCTGCAGCCATCTCCATGCAAAGCACACGCGCCATCTTACGGGCTGCTTCTTTGGCTCGCTTCGTTCTGCCTTTGAACGGGTCCCGATAGTAAGGGATGGAATACTGTTACCGCAGAAATAAGGCCTTAAAGATTACGCAGAGTGGACTAGTTGCTTATAACTTTATATTGCTCTATAATGTTCTATAAATTCTCTTCCATCATTCTGACAGACTGCAGTACACTACAGGGAGGGTAGGGGGCGGTATAACCGATACTGCTTCATTTAAAACGCTCTATAATATTCACATGATGGACACATGAAGGTGAGGGGGTTTTATTTTTAAAAAAATGATGTGATCCACATGATCATTCTGACAGACCGTAAAACACAGTTGTTTGCTAGTGATTAGTTGTTTGTTCGTGAAAATTGTTGATATTTTGATTTGTGTAGTTAAAAAATGTGCTCTATAATGAAAAATTTAACTGTGTGGAAACTACCGTTTAAACTTCATTTCGGACAGGCAGTGCATTGGCGAGATCTGCATTTTTGGATGCTGAGGTATAACAACCAAATTCAGAAAATTATTTTATTTTAGAATGAGATTTTCTTGTAAAATATTTTTCTAGCACACATGGCATTTAACCAACACATTTCTGACATTATATATAGTGTATTAAAGCAAAAATCTTTCCATAGAAACAAGATGGTTTGATTTGATGACTAATTAACTGGTTATAAATTAAGCACTTATAGAAGTGATTATTTCAGCTTTATGCTGAAGCATGTCAGCATTTTTAAATTAATTGTGATTTCACTTTTTGAAAGATAGGATAAGATAAGATAAGCATTTATTAGTCCCACGTGTGGGAAATTTGCATTGTTACAGCAGTAGAGTGGAGAGAACAAGAGAAGAAAGTAGAAGCAGCAAAATTATACATTACAAACTATACATTATAACAACATAATATTAAGAAACTCTACACTATACAAAATACAATATATATTTAAATATAAATTAGTTTGTGTTTACTTCTCCACCTATTTACACTATAGTAATTTAGCTCCGCCCACTTACGCAGAAGCTATAAAAGACAGTAGGTTGTGTGAAGCTTAATACAGGTCAGACAATCATTTACATACATCAGTCTTACAGGGGCAGTAACAGAAACACTGCAAACATTGGTATACTCTCACTTACGGTGCACCATGGGGAGGAAATGGTGCCATCTAGTGGATGTAAGTAGAAGTACATCAGTCTGGATTACTAGACCTGATGTTGGGATGCAAAGGTCTCCAGAGCATCTCAGTCTCCTGGAGCTCCTCCTTGCTGGTGTACAGTTAGGCACGTTAATGCACAATGTGTTCTGTCCTCCAGACCTGCATCACTACATACCATTACGGTCTATACAATCTATACTTGTATAGTGGACAAGTACAGTGGACCTGTACAGTGGGTATTAAGTGGAAGCACAAGGTGGTGTTTCTAGTGAAGAGGCCAGTAAGTGGAGGGACAAGGTGGGTGTTTCTGTTAAATTGGCCAGTGAGTGGAAGCACAAAGGAGGTGTTTCAAATAAAGTGGCCAGTGAGTGGAAACACAAGGTGGTGTTTCTGATGAAGTGTCCAGTAAGTGGAAACACAAGGTGAGTGTTTATCTAGCTGATGTTTAAATGCATTGTCTCATGTCTGTAGCTGTGCTAAATCTTAGTGTGTAAATTTATGGAAGCACCGGCGATCTCCTGCCCAATTATGGGTTATTTATGAGGATGAGGGTGTCCCGTTTGGGGCTGTTACCATGGTGACGCCCACTGAGGGGGTGCTGCCCCACACTCCTGCTGAGTCAGTGCATTATTGACAAACACGCACACACACACACACACACACACACACACACACACACACACACACACACACACCTCAACACAAAGAAGCCCTTTGTATTAGAGTGTTGGCCTGTCAATTTCAGCACATGCCCAGCGTTTCATCGGCCTGACAGATGAGAACATGTAGAATAACATATTTCTGACAAACTGCTGAAAAAACTATATCATAAATCTAGACAAGCAAGATGATCCAGACCTGCATTCCTTTTCAAACATTACAAACAATACATTCTTTACTGCATTCATGTTTATTTCTCATATTTATTAACTTGTTAATCTCCACAGCCACCCCAGCCTCAAATCAGTAAGCACTGACAGAAGTTTTATAATATTTTAGAGCATATAGGGCTTATAGAGCTGTACTATATTTAAAGAATTATAGAGCTTATAGACCTATACTGTAGTTAAATCATGTATACAGCTTATAGAGCTGTAATAAGCTACTATAGTGCATTTAGAACCTATAGAGCTATACTATAGAACCAAATTTATAGCGTATATAGAGATAAAAGTTAAAAAGTGTCTTGAGCTTATAAAGCATATTGAGCTTAAGGAACTATTCTATAGTTCTAGAGCTTAAAGAGCTATAGAACACCTGGAACATATAGAGTTACACTATAGGGTTATATAGCTTATAGAATGTATAGAGCTATACTATAATTACAGACTGTATAGAGCTTATAGAGGTATACCATAGTTATAAGGAGTTTCGAGTTTATAAAGCTAGACTATAGTTACAAACTGTATAGAGCTTATAGAGGTGTACTATAGTTATAGAGCATATAGAACTTATGGAGCTATACTATAGTCGCAGAACATATACTTTACAATTATAGATCTTATACAAGTACACATTTATAAATATATAAGTATATAAGTATATACTTCTACCTACTCCTTTTCAAACACAAGAATGAAATGATAATATGTAATTATGATGAATGCACAAATGTCTGTTTGAAATAAAATTTACTAAACTAAAAAAATAAATCTTATAGAATTATATACTGAGCGTCAAGAGTTATTATATTATGTTATAATATTATACAGCTATCAATCTTATAGAACTATGTTATATAGCACATATATGCGGGGTGGAGGTAGCTCAGTGGGTAGGATACTTGCCTCCAGACCAAGAGGTCACAGGTTCGAATCATACCCCCACCACCACTGGGTCCCTGAGCAAGACCCTTAACCCAAAGTTGCTCCAGGGAGACTGTCCCCTGTAGTTAGAGAATGGAAGTCGCTTTGGATAAAAGCGTCTGATAAATGCCGTAAATGTAAATATAGGTTTCCATAACTGATGATAAAACCTCAGCAGCCACTCTTGCATGTTTATGCACATGACCTTCAGCAATGGACCTTTTTCATCTAACATATAATGAAAGAAAATACCCCACCAGTTAGCATAGCGCTAGTATTACTGAATCGTCCCCCAGCCATCCGGTACTAGCTAATAGGAAAGCTGATTAAGAAAGAGTAGTTAAGCTAGTTGCAGATTTACCCAAGGTTTTGGATCTGTAAGACAGATGTAAGACAGGTCAGGGTATAGATATTGTCCCAGACGTCCCACAGGTGTCCCATGTTTACTGTGTGAAATCAGGAACTCTTCTCCACTTGTGTTTTTGTATTGAGCTTCTAAATGAAACACTTCCTGAGGACTGCCTGGGCCATTCACTTCTGCCTGTAGAGTATATCCCCAGCTGGCTGATCTAACTGGACGTTCTGTAATCAGGTGTTGCAGTCTGGCAGGACTCATGGCCTTGTTTGCTGACCTACACTTTCGTCTATTGCCGCTGGTCTTGTGACCTCGAGCTCACTGTAGTCGTTGTTGGTCTAGAACTCACTGAATGAGGTCTTGAAGCTTGGTCCGTGGTTCCAAACCCATGGTATAGAGTCTTCCATGGACCACTGGGGGTACACTTTGAGACCTGTTGTTCTAAAACAGTGATTATTACTGTGCATAATAAAGAGAAATGGAAACTGACCTGGGCCTCTCTAATGTACTCTAATCACAGTGGGGGTGGATGAGCAGAAGGGTAGACAGGCAGATGAATAGACATGTAGACAGAAGGATAGATAGACGGACAGATAGATAGAGATGTAGATAGATAAATAAAAATACAAAGACAAATAGACAAAAACTATCCAGCACTGAAGTGTGTGTGAGTGTGTGTGAGAGAGAGAGATTTGGACCAGGCTTCACAAACAACTGCACACAGCACGTCTCTTTTTCCTCTATTTTTACTCGTCACTTATAGTATAAAGAATACAACTGAAATGGTAAAGACACACACTCACACTTTTTAGTCAAAAGAAAACCCAGTTCCTCCAAAAACATAAAGCTTTCATTCATTTTTACATCTTCTACATTCCCTGAACTGGACCAGAGTCCGATCCGAGAAGGACGTCGGGTCTTCCCTCACTCTCCCGTTCGTCCACCTCAACCCGGCACACTGTAGGACTCCCAAACCCTTTTTCGCTAACACTACGACAACACACCGTTTTGTTGTGGGAGGGGTCATTGGTATCATTAGAATCACCTCTAAGTTCTCCAGCACATGGATGAGAACTCTCAAGGATGGAGCACAGGCTAAACTGGACACAGAAAACAGTTATTGCTTGGTTGGTTTCTTCATACTGCATAATTATTCAGACAAATCCATCATCAAAAAATAATAAAAATAATAAATATGAAGGTACATCAGGCTCAAGGTAACTGATTGCACTTGAATCTTTGCTGCCCCCCACTATCCAGACCATATCAAGAATAGAACATATTTCTGATCAGATAAAGAATGGATTATGCATGGCATGCAACATCGGATCAATAAAGTGTACAACAAAAGAGTAATCTGGAACATTGGCAAAAGCACTCGGTTTCGTAACACAAAAGCAATCACAGATTGCAAATCTTCAAGGCCGCTGCGAAAACGCCCCCCCCTTTTCACCTCTAAAAACGACTCCTAATACCCAATACGAGAACTCCACCATCAAATGTCACTCAGTTGGTTTGGTGCAAGAGCTGTTCTCAGTTGAGGTGAATGGAATCAGACGTCTGCCTCTAAAAACTCCCTCATAGAAAGTTATTCCTCTAAATTGTTAAGAAGGTGTTGCCTGACGTTTTACCAGAGTCTTCAGAAGCTTTTGGTTCTAAAACTAAACCCATTTATGTTGGTGGGAAACATGCAGGGCATCTTGAAGCAAAATAGTCCCCAAAGAAAACTTGATTTAGTTTAGCCTCTATTTTACCATCATCAATATCCATATATACACTCAGAGGCGCGTGGAGCTTCACTGGGGCTGTATTTGTGTTGCAGACGCCTGGTTCCATTCACCACCACTGAAAAGAATTCCCAACACACCAAACCCACTCTGAACGACTTTGTTTACACCCCAAATGCTGCGTCTGGAAATATCTCTGGAAACGTCCTCTAAAGTGCATGGGTCTGTATGAAAGCACCAGACACTATCAGACAGTCTCTCATGCACAGGAATACCTCATGCATTTATACCGCAGGTGAAAAGACAAGAACTCGTAATTAGGACTTTCCAACCTCAAAATGGGAAAGAAAAGGCAAGGAATTGCTACTTGAAAGGCCAGGATGGTGTTCACCTTCATGCCAAAGCACCACTTCTATGTGAGATTAGCTTTATGTTGGTCAACATACAGACACAGTGCATAATTAAGTCTGTACCACTGACCATAGAGGTCACTGTCCTGAAAAGGTAAATACATCATGGAGGTTAAAATGACTTGTATCACCAATGTTGTCAGGCTTGTTGCAAATAGGACTTGTATTTTTTGGGGATTTGTGTTTTCTCCCAACTCCAAGTTAATCCGAACACAATATTAGGCCTAATCAGGGGAGGCTAATCTGGCATTTTCCCACGGCATTTCAAAATGATCTGTAATATCATTACATTTTTACTTCATTTTCAACACTTAGGGTGTTTTTATACTGTGTGGACACACATTTTCCTTGGTTTAAATGAGAACCAGCCGTGTTGATTCTTGCATTAATACTCTATGTGGTGTCTTACTGAACCCAGATATGCCTCTTTGGATGGCGGACATTTCCACGCAGCCTTGAAACTTCTTTCCCTTTCTTATAGCATCGTTAACTCCAGCACAAATAAAAAAACACACGACAAGAAAAAAACCCGAAATAATCAAATAAGCACACCTAACCTCTCAGACCTGTACAATTTAGGGATGCACGATGAAAAGGAATAATATCGGTACAGGCTGGTAGCTGCTTTAAAATAAATGTACCGATGCTTACATTGGACCAATAATTCAAACTGAAAGAGCAGGACATTTAAGAGATAATGGACTGCTACACTAAAATATCTTTGTTTTATTATATAACCTTCTACAAATACTGTAACATCTCTGTGTAAGGCCAATCCATGTAGATCAAGTCCGTGTTTTCTATATGAGCATCATCAGCATCAGCAGCTTTAGCCTCAGCATCAACAGACCAGCCCAGAATTCCCAAATCGGTGCATCCCTTCTCTACGTACACCCCGAATTTGCCAGCACACTCAAACACACGTTTTAGGAGTCCAATCCACTCCAGTCTGTGACTGAGATCAGTCAAATTTGTGCTACACAGTGTCCCACTCCAGCCAAAGCTCCAGCACTGACAAGAGGGCGATGGTGGTGCTAATGGTGGTCAGAGTGGTGGTGAAGGCCAGGGCTTTTTTTTGTCCATTTTGGAGGTGCTGTCAGCTTGGCACATGGTCCGTTCGGACCGGGCTGCTCTTCCTCTTTTTCGAGTCAAAAAACGCACTGTTTTTTCTCGAGGGGTTGCGGGACAAGTCACCATTCGTCAGAGGTCCTCTCTAGTCGCTGTGGGGTTTCTCTGCAGAGCCCTGAAGCAGAAGAAGAGGAGGTGGTTAGCACATTGGAGTATTGCCCAGTAGGGATGGTTATGGAGCAGAGGTACAAAATTGGTCCTGGTTCCTGACTGGTCTGTACTAAAATCTGGATCATCTTTTTGCATGTTCAAACAAAGCTGTATTTTCAAATGGATGATGCTAGACTGGATCAGTGGAGGGACAGAGCAGTACTCTGCACCAACACACATTTGCTGAACAGAACATTTGTAGTGACACTCCTCCCTACATATGCAGTTTAAACATATACAGTTTATTTTACTGACATTTTTGCTTATTTTTCCAAAAATGTCAGTAACATAACGGCTGGATCTTATCATCTTTTCATGTGATGAGTTTCTGCAACCAAATTATGGAGAGTGGGATCAATATCCATGAATCGATATGCAACCCTTACTGTCCAGCCACACCGAGCTTCAACTAAATTTGGCTTGTAGCTCCAGTTAAAAAGTATTAAATCAGAAGATTAACTAAAAACAAATTTTAAAATGTGATTAAAACACCTGAAGGTCTTCAGACTGTTGCTATATAGAGCAATTGGGTCAGCAAGGGCCTTCAGTAATGAAACCTGATGATGCCCCTCAACAGTCTGTTCCATATAAAGGCCAGCGGATCGTTCAGCCTTATATAGAATCGCAGGGCACCGTAGGACACCATGAAGAGATGGGGTGATGTGGAATGACTGAGCAACGTCCATATCTTTGCTATTTTTGTGCATATAACGCGGGTTCTGTATCTCATTTTTCTGTCACATCAGCAAACAACAGCAAGGTGAAAAGAAAGGCTTAGTAGATTCCTATGTTTGCTGACAGTATGCAAACTGCCCATCTACCATCCCTCATTGAATCTAATGAAAAAACAACCCCAGGTTTCTGTTTAGTACAATTTCGAAACTAACCATGAACCAGGGAGGTGCCAAACCACAGGTTCGTGCAAATCTTACTAGAGGCGTTTTATTGACTTTTTCAAAAATAAAGCAGAAATAATTAGACAAAGAATTCAATCTAGAAATTCGACTCAACCACATTTGCCACCAGATTCCGCAGACATATACTGTTCAAATAGTAACTGAGTGTGACGTCTAGTCAGCGGCCACAGGGGGGTGCTGGGGTTTATGTTTAGGTTATATTGTGGGGCTCTTATTTTGATATATTGAGTACCAGCTGGTAATAGCCATGGGATAGGCTCCAGCTGCTGGTGTACTCGGGACTAAGTGGTTGTGTTTTGTCATTGGTTATACATGTGGTTCTGTTTGGTATTTAAGTTCAGTGTAGGTGGACCACGGGCGTCGGTCCACCATTGCAGTTACCGTTAACCATACCGTTGTAGATACCGTTACTCCTGCCTTTCAGTTTGTGCATGTACATATAAATGCCCAGATTTTTAATTTTAGAATTTTAGATTTAAATTTTAACGTAGAATTTACTTATTGTTTTTAATGTTTGCACAGTCAGTAATAGGAGTGGTTCAGGATACATTTCACTGTGTGTTGTACTTGTATGACTGCATGTGACAAATAAAGTATCTTGAATCTTGAATGTATCGGCCCTCGAGACAGGTTTCAGTTTGTATCAATAAAGAGAAAGACAAATGATGGAAGCCTGCCTCTTTGCTTGTTTTCAAATGGAAAACGCACGGCGCTGTGACATTGAGAAACTGACATCTTTTAACCCAGTCTGACAAACAGAACTTTCTGCAATTATTCTGTTTTCAAAATCCTCTACCTGTTTGCTCGACTCGTGAAAGTGAAGGATATGGGTCCTTTAAAGTCAGGGTGACCTAAGTACCCTGCTCTAGAAATTGAATGTATCCATCCAGAAATGCTGGGAGAGAAATCTTGCCCTCAATCAGGGTCCAGTGACTGTGCCAACTTCCCAAACAACAACAACAAAAACATGATGAATTCACGGCTGGTAAACAAAGCCCCTGATCGGCTTCCTCTTGCATGAGAAATAAGAATGTAATCAGCTTTTAGACCTTTCACTAAAACCACTTATACTATGGACTCCTGAGAGATGCCTCAAAATATCCCCATTAAGTGGCGTACTAGCAAAAATTAAATACTGTATTCTATGAAATTTACAGCATAGTATCCAGCATGAGTCAAGACTCCAATCACTCCTTAGCAACCATTGCTAGCCACTTTCTTTAGCTATGTTCGGTGGTGACTATTAAAACTCCACTACCCGATCCATTGACAGAGTAGGGGTGTGTTTTTCCAAATGACTGTAGGAATTGTAAGAAAAGGTTTTTGTTCAGTACTAGTTTGGTAAAAAAAAAAATTATGCACAAATTACCACTAATGTTTGGCAAGGTATGTAGTTACATTGCTGTTGCAGTGGATTTTCCTGTATAGAATATTCTCTCCTTTAATCTGATTATTGTTACGACTGTGTGGTCTCGATCGCCCGAGTACTAGGGACAGTGAACTCGGGTAAGTATGAATGTGTTGTGTGAGGGAGTAGTGCAGGGGGATCTGGCAACCCGAGAGCTGTCAGAGCCACTTGCACTAGTCCACCTGTCTTGTGTAAAGTAATGAGTAGAAGGACGTGTCTGCATGGTGTGATTGGTGGAGAGAATGGTGTGTGTGTGTATTTATTCCCAGTCGATCCAGAGAGAATTTGTGTAGACACCGTATTCCATGCTGTGGATAGACTGGGAGGCTGGGGTGGCGAGGAGCACAGGAATCTACGAGGCTATAGACTCTTGCAACGAGTCTCTTAGTTGTAAAACACATCCGTCGCGACGAGGTCGTGAGTAACCTTGTGAATACAAGAAAAGACTAATGTACTGTTGTGTCTTACAGACTGAAGCTGGCTAGCCAAGTGAGGGCTAGCTTTTCTGTGAACACATACCAGCGTCTTTTCTACTGAAAGCTCTGTGCACGCCACCCCTCAAGGAAGCCATAGACTGGGAAATCCTGCAGAGTCGCCTTCCGGAAGGGAAGGCTCTGTTTGCTTTGAACTTTATTAAACTCTGCTAAGCATTACTACCTGTCTGTTCTGCGTCCTTTCCACCACCCAGTCTAACAATAATAAAATAAAACTATTTTTCACTTTTACATATGTATTTATGTATTTATTGTATTCTATTTTATTCTACTTGTCAATCTATTTTACTATTTATCTAATTTTTTAAACTTGTGTCATGAAATGTTTGTGGAAACGTGTGTGAATTTGTGTGCTATCACTGCAAAAACAATTGCCCAATTTGGGACAAATAAAGTACTACTACTACTAGTAGTATTTGCATGTATTTATCTGTGTAAGGCTGAATCTGGAACATATTCTTGCCTGACTAGTCAGTTGTGTCATTTTAGGACGCAGTGGATCATGAAGACAGCTCACATACTTGCACACATACTTGGCACACATCAATGCATATGTCTCACACTCACCTGACGCATCATGAGAGCTAACCCGCCCCACC
>JBBIGB010024077.1:2976-16934 GCA_037577075.1 Alestopetersius hilgendorfi
CATCTAGAGCAGCTCTTACCAACAGAAGGAAGATAAGCAACAAAATATTTAGTTCTATAATTTGGAAATTTGAAGTACTTCCATATTAAGACTATTTTGGTTTACATTTTTTTACAGTGATTACTTCTACAAAAAGGAGTATTACAAACTCAGAACTTTAACTTGGATTTTGAAATGTGATAAGTTTTTGTTTCATATTTATTTTTATATGTTGCATAATAAATGTATTGTAACTCAACAACTCATTCACAACTGCTATCTTTAACAGCTTTGTGAATTATTTTGAGCCACATCATATAAAACATACTCCTGGTGCACAGGACATCATAATAGAAAATTGTTGCTGTCTTTTTTTGTGGTTTTTATATTTTTTTCTATTGTTGAAAACATTGGCTTCTGAACATTAGTGCGTCTCCTAAAATAAGAAACCTAATAGACCTACTTATATGCAAAAACATTAGACACCTGCGCTGGATACTATCACATTGAGTGATGAAGGAGTGGGAGGCCCATCCAGAGAGAGCAAGAACAATTGTGCTGTTTTGGACCCCCAGCCGCAGTTGATTATGACGTCTTCTGGGATCAAACAGGTGATCTCCAAATGACAGAAGCCCTGGCCAACACAAGGCTTTTTGGAGGATATCTGTTTCTATTTATCAAAAAAGTTGCTTAAAATATGGTTTGTTTTGGATAAATAGCATAAATGACCTTGAGGTAACATCTTGCATAAAATACGACCAGTGTTCAGACACAACTACATATTCCATGTCATACTTACACAATTGGAGGGAGACTTCAACTCAAGCTTCACAGAATTTCTGTCCTTTAAACTCCCCTCGTCCACGCATGTCACTTCCTAAATTAAAAAATGAAAAATAAAAAATAGAGGAAAATCATCCCCTGAACAAACTTGACATTCCATACATAATCTTAGAAACGAATCATGAGTAGGTGGGTTCTTTTTTTATTAAGAATGATCAAAGCTGAAACTAACTTTCATGTTGTATTGGAATGATGCTATGAGATGATGCTCTCAGTACATGTCAGAATCACTCACTATTTTAGAAGACACTATTTTAGAAGACTGAGTGCTCATCCCATGAGCAGCTATTTCAGGCTTCTCTGTGACAGGATTGTCAGGATTGTCAAACATTCCCAGAACCTCTTCTTCAGTTTTTATGACAAATTCCCCATTGGTCTTTTCAGCGGGTGCTGTTGCAGTGGGCAGGGCAGTGTCTAGACCGCTTTGGCTTTGTTCGACATTAGCGGTCTCATCCACTTTAGATACTTCGGTGCTCTGAGGATCTGCATCTGTGAACAGAGAAAATTGAGGCGTGAAATGAAAAAAAAAAAAATAAATAAATAACCAAATGAATAAATGATTGCTGTCGAAACATGACTTCCAAAATATTTTTTGTGTTGTGAAGCACTTCATACTGTTAAAATACAGTTTGTGCCTTAATGTGTGATAATATAAAGAAATGTTAAAGTAATTTACATTCATTTCTATTGACATGTTCGCATATTTTAAAGAGTTGCTGCAGTTTCTAAATGGCGTTAAAAATTAAAAAGCTGAAATTTTGACAGGACTGCCACGTGAGCATAAAGTTGAATGAAAAGCTTTTCTCATCCTTCTCCATTAAAACAACACAGTGGACCACTAACATAGATAAGTCAAAGAGCTCGTACAGTATCGACTATTTAACAGTAATAGTACATAGACTACATTGCCACAATTCTTGATGGACTATAGTCAATGAGTAAAAGTCACTTAATAGTCAGTGCTGTAGTAAAACAATGAAATTACAATGAAACTAAGTAGGCAGCAGATAGGAGGAAGGACATAGACGGGAAAATTCTTACCAGCAATATTTGGGGCAGCAGTTGCGTCTGTATCACCTTGGTCTGCTGCAGCTGTTGTGTCAGCAATCTCATCCTGTCCCTGGCAACCTACACACAAAGCATTGAAGGTTGTTAAGATTGTCAGGACTGATGTTATACAGTACTACAGTGCACAGAGTAATAATCTGTACATAGTCTGGTAATATAAAGCCTCATTTTTGTCTTCCTCTCTTTCCTCAGTTTTTAATGATTTGTTCTTTCATTCTCTCTCGTTTCTTCTAAATACACTGTTACACATCTAAAAACACACTTTTTGGCGCATAAGGCTGAATGCCAGTAGAATGTTAAACCCATTAGAGTTTGCGCAGATATTTTTAAATACTTTTGCTCCAAAGATTTCCTAACAAAACGAATTTAACTCCCCACCTTTTCCTGTGTGAGAGATAAGGGCCCCATTTTCATTAACTCAGAAACGCAAAGATATCAGAGATACATTTTCTTTTTCATTCCCAGCTCACAAAAGAGCACACATCCTCCATCCTACATAAAAAAAAAAATCACTCACAATTGATTTATTTATTATTTTCTTGGCATAAGAATTTTTTTCTGACAAGTGTTCCTATAGTGTATGTAACACAAGGGTGGCACGTTCATTCTGCGGTGGTGAGGGTGGAGAGTGAGGTTAAAAAAAGCCAGCCCCATCCCACCCACCATCCAGAATCCATTAACTCCCACCCAAAACAATGTGGCATGTTTGCACAGGCACACTGAGTAATTAATAGCCTAACTGTTGGGTAAATCTCCCACCACAGCGTGTGCAAATAAACATCAACCTGAAAAAGTCATGACCCTTGGCTTTGTCGCACCTGGCCTTTCTTCGGTGAGATTTCTCTGCTAAGCTATGGTGGTTTTTAGCCTTAACTACTTCACTCAGACGACCATGACAGCAGTGTAGTAAACTGCCAGGATAGTGACTTGTCTGCATTGTTTTTGAATTAATGGGCTTGTGATCTTTTGGATGCAGAATAAAGAATAAAGCAACATCAAAAAGGCCCAGCTGTCCCAATCTTACAGCTATGTATCGCAGATAAACCTTTTAAATAAATGCCTGGCCTCACTTGGGGCTGCTGGATACTTGAGGAAAACATTCTACGCTACTGAGGTCAACTAGTTTATTGCTTTTAACTCCTAAAAACCTAGATAGTGACAAAATGTCAAACAAATAATGCACAGGAGATCAGGGTACTTAGGCTGTATAAAACTTCACAAAGTCTGTTCCGTCTCAACATTTAACGTCAATTATTTAGTAGCTGTGAAAACTATTATGTGAAATTTGGGTCCATAGATAATGTTGAAATGAGTACTACTCTCAGTTTACAGTCCTTTTAAACTTTCAGGCACTTATTATTGTTACAACTTGAGATGTCTATTGATTATATATCCAGCTTCAGTGTAAACTGTGTGCAGAGCATTCCTCCCAAACTCTCAGGCCAATCTGTGTCCCAATAAGAAACAGGCTCTCTGAAGGCATTCCCGATGGCATTCCAGAGCCTAGTGTGCCCTGCCGTCAAACGTATTGTCACCCAAGCTTCAAAATGCCTGCTGCGATGCATGCTGGGTGGCCTGCCTCTACCTCATTACTACCACCACCACACCCTCAGGGGCAAAATCCCCAAACTTTCAGACTCAGAGAACAGCTGAGCGGAGCTGTAATGTTCAACAGGTGTCAGTCATATTCATGTTGTATGTGAAGAGCTATAATAATTCCAGATAATTCATGGTTGGCCAGATAATTCATTTTAAAAAAGGTCAAATAATATGGACTGAACAGCAAAGAGACCTTCAGATTATCAACTTTAAGTCATTTCTTTTAATTGTCTGACTATACTTAACAAATCTTGGCAAGGCAGTTGGCCTTATGGTTAGGGAGTTGCCCAGAAAGTTGTAGGTTCAAATTCCAGGTCTGCCAGTGGCACCACTGAGGTACCCTGGGCAGTGTGTTCCTGGCTGCCCAATGCTTCACTTGGCGAATGGGTTAAATACAGAGAAAGAATTTCACATTGTTCACACTGGTTGCTTTGGTGGGGTGTGTTCAGGGCCTATTTTACTTCACTTTCTTACTTTAATTATATGTTTACCTCATTGCCTGTGGACCGCATTCTAATGACTCTTAAATCTACCTTCAAGTTAAAGGCTCCTCGTTTCCGAAGCCCTATTTGTCGTGCAGATGGAGCTGTTGTATTAGACAATGTGCGAGCAGATCATATACTTTAACTGGCAGGCCTGGGCATGAATCCTACATCTACTTATAATGTTAACAACACACTGACTTGTCTAGGCCAAAAGCTTTATTGATGCTATAACTCCAGGGAAGAATGCACAGCCTCACGCAAACAAGGCGCAGCTTCCGTTGGCTCACATGCACAAGACTACTGTGTACTTGCTCATGTTTACTGACAACACACAATACACTACTTTTGAGAAGTATAATGTGTCCAAAATTATTGTCTTCAAAAAAGGTTTATGCCCGTTCATACAAGCATTTAGTATGTTGAGGAGAGGCTGAGAGGCCCAAGGCTACTGAGGCTGAGTTGAGGTTGCTTGATGAACCTCCAGAATGCCTCAGCTGGGATCTACATGTTTTGTGGTGAATGAAATCATCACACAAATTCCAGGAGACTGCCTACAACCAAACCTCTGGCTCCTGTATAAACATAATGCAAAGTTATACAGCAAGTGCCTTAATGCCTTAGTTTTATGCCTTGAATGTTATCAGATGGGGAACCCTCAAAGCTGTCTAGACCTTCCAAGAAGGTCCACTGTTCATAAACTCGGATATTTAGAAGTACTCTGGGTATAAGTGATACTCTTATTTCACTGTAAAGTTTGAGTTGGAAACACACTTTGAAAAAGACTCTGGATTTTTTCTCTGTTGTGCCTAGATTGATATACTCAAAGTAACTTTTGTATTAGCTGGGACTGAGGACCTTTCACATTAACCAGCAGTATATTTAGTAAGTGACAGAGACCTTGACCAAACATTCTAGGCCTTCTGGTAGTCCCAGATATATCATTGACTGAGGAAATGAGTAGTAAACAGTCAGTTGTTAGAACTCAAAAAATGCAGCAGTAGCCCTGTGTCAGGGATTTTTAATTTTTTTTTGTCATGTGTGAACACACCACAACACACGGTGTGAAATTCTTCTCTGTATTTAACCCATTCATCCAAGTGAAGCAGTGGGCAGCCAGTGACGCAGCACTCAGAGGGGCACTGTGTGAGGATACCTTGCTCAAGGATACCTCAGTAGTGCTATTGCCAGTCCTGGGATTTGAACCCACACCTTTCTGATCACAGCGGCAACACCCTAACCACCAGACCGCCAGCTGCCCCAAACTACTGCTGTGACCTGGATGAGTCACGGCAGTAATGAGTCAAACTGTAACACAGAGGGTAAATATAGAAGGTAATTGTTAATGTCTTTTTCAAGCTTCAAATGTGTGTTTAATCTACAATTACCAAAATGGTCTTGGAAATTCATGTCATCATACAACTAGAATGCTAGCATTAGTATAATTTCTCCTGTCTCCTGTGTCACGTTCCAAATTCAGTCCAGACTTAAACATGAAAATGATGTCAATATGAAAGGGCTGAGCTGAATTACTGTTGGTTGGACATGCAAATATATGTAAATTCATTCATTTGTGACATCACAAAAGGAATGAAATCAAAACTGTCTTTTTATTTTAATGTTATATATGCCCTCTATGGACTGCGGAGTAAACTATATGTTTTGACAATGTATGCATATTACATAGTGAGGAAAATGCCTTTAATTCAATGATATGCGATGGATATGTAATACTCTGTTTATGCTTTAGGATTGTTTTCCCTGAAGTGATTTTAAGGAAGAGATAAGGGTTGGTTAAAAAGAGTTTTTATGCAAATGGTCATGGGCCCATGTGTCAAAAAAGCTTAAAACAAGCTGAAACGCTAAGTTTAACTGAGAACACTTAATGTGCTTCATGAAAGGTCTTGGCTCACAGTGTACCCATACACTCAAATACAGTTGCTCATGTGAGTCCCTATGACAGTACTGATCGAACAACAAAGATGGGACCAGCGATAAGTTTAATTTCCATTGCAAAAGAGGGTATCCATAGCCGATGTTTCTATGAGTAGAGTAAAAGGGGTATGGAGTGCATCTATCAGGACTGTGAGACAGCAAGCCAGGGCTGGAACTGAAGGGAGAGGTCAGGAGGCCGTGACAAGGGCTGGGAGTTGAGGTGTCAGTTATGAGTCAGTAATGTGTGAGTGAGGCTAAGCCGTATCGTAAGGTCTGGTCCTGCTTCCCTTCAGCTAGCAGCCCCCTCTGGAGAGCATGGGCTGAGTAGAGAGCAGTGTATACAGAGCCAAAATATACACTCTCTCGCTAAACATACACAAATACAAAGTGAAAAAATTCACCAGATGATTACAGAGTGCAGAAAACAGGTCAGTACTGTCTATATTATCCTGATCCAGCTGGAGATTAGTCTATCAGCCAGGACTTTATGTATTGTTACCATATGCTCCAAACTCATATTGAACTGCTTATCTACCATATTCTCATATCTAACATCTTGTTTATAGTAGGTGGTCCACTACATTGTTTTTTTCCAGTTTTCTAGTCATCTTTTTAAAATGAGTTGTTTGATTCAAGAGTCTTTGTGCTACTTCGCTTATGGCTCTGCACAACTGTAGAGCTGCTTTGAGAAAGTGGAGACATTACTTTGATACATGGAGTTGTGCCCATGCTCGAAACAACGAGGACAGGTCAGTGAAAATAAGTGTCAAATGGCTAATAACATATATTTGATTATTCAGTTATATTTGATTGACTCCTGTCACTAAAAGAGCAACATGAAACAACACCTAAAATCTCACTTTTGCCAAAGCTACACTGTTTAAAGGAAATTGAACAGCAATAAACCTAAGATTGGTGTAAAAACTGTAGTGGAAAATTTGATTTGATTGTGTGTGTGAGTCTGCTTATTTTTATGCAAATAAGTGTCTATGCATGCAAAGTTGTGAAAAACTGTGCACGCATAGACACTTACTTGCCAGAGACAGTATGTATTGACAAGCTCATCATGATCTGCAAAGCTGTGGTTTGACACCCGGGTCCTTCTATGAACAGAAACATCCTGTGTTTGTCCAAGTGGGGGGCACGTGAGTACGAGGGGCACGCAAGTATGAACCAGTATGAAATCCCCATAGACATAAGCAGCCAATCAGCAGATATTTAATGTATGCATGAATTCCTACAGTATGGTCTCTCAGGAGCGTAAAAGATCGACTTCCCTTTCCACAGAAAAGAAATAAACAGCTTTGATGAATCTGGATTCTGACTTCATTGTTAGCAAGAAAGAATGGTCGTATAGGTATTTCCACCACAGCTGTTTCTGATTAGATATTTTTGTCAAATAGTAGGCTAATGCTGCATCTCAAAGTCTGATCTGATGTTGAGAATTCAGCTGTGACCTGGAGTGGAAGTCTAAACACAACCCCTTTATTTCATATGGTTTCGTCTCCAACATACCATCAGAACAACCTTATCGTTCTCCGAACACCTAAATGCACTCCAGATCTTGAACAATGCACATGGGAAGCTAATGCAACACTGAAAACTGAGCTTGGTGCCCCTTGCTATTATATCATGTGGCTTGGTGAAATGAAGAGGTCCCTCAAGCATCCGTAGTGTAATTTATGCACCTCCCCACCCCCAGTTTTCAGACAATCCCTCGATGACTGGTTTGAGAGTTCCCAGAGCAAGGGGAGGATAAATGAGGATAATTCTGATAAAAGCATATGCTCCCTTCGTCTCCCATGAAATATGTAAAACACTAAAAGTTTAAATCTTTTGTATGTAAGTGCATGGTTGTAACTTTTCGACAGTGGGTGAGTCGTATCAGGAGTCCGTTGTTTGACTGTACAGAGAGGGTTAGGAAGTATTCTTAGCCAAATCTAAATCCTAACTGGAATGTTTACAGCAGAAGATAAACAATCTCCACATCATGATGACTTAACTCATGTGGGCCTTCACACCACATTGTCTTAAGCCATGTGGGTCACGTACACACCGTATTTCCTCAGTCATAGATCTATTTGAGCGTGATAGCATGATGTGAGCATCATATTCAGCATTTCTAATCTTCCAACCTGTTGAGAAAACCCTTCCACATTCTTTCTTGCTGTTCCATAGACTGGCTATCTTTACCATGTGATAAGCATCTAATCATAATCCCTTCACCCTGCTGTGCTTTCAGGGGTCCTGTTTCAGGAATGCTCTGGCGGAACCAAAACAAACAAACAACCCAAAGAGGGAAAGGAATTAAAGGGTCATGATGAGGAACAGTGAGGAAATGCAGCCTTGTAATCAGCTCCGTGTTTTACTCAGAGAAGGCCTGAAGATGTGGCATCTGGCAAAAGGGAGGGATCCTGCCACAGCTGCAGATGTAGAAGTCTCCATGGAGCATGTGTGCTCTGTGCTTAAAGCCAGGGCCTGGCCTGATGTCTGCGGACCGTTTACGCAGCTCCACCCAAGCTCCTCAAGAGAGCACCTCAGCTTTCATCATCCTCACTGCAGCCCCGCTGGACCCTAAATCCAGATGTTCTTGCAGCAGGCCCATGGCTCCCTCTCAATCCGGTTCCTCCTGCAAGGGACCAGGACGGGGACACGAAGTCTCAAATTCCACCCAGGCTCATGGTTATGTGGAGCTGTGGAATGTTCTGAAAGGCCTGCTGGGTCAAATGTCTCCAGGGTGGAGACAGGGAGTCCACCAAACACTTCTTAACCCCAAATATCCTAGCCAGTCAGAGGTTAATGAAGACACAGAATGAGTCTTTGTGTTTTGAGTCCCTCAGACTTTGCGTCTCACTTTCCTGCCTCTATCTCTTTTAGAATGTTTAACTTAGTCATAAACCTCCGTGCAATCTTCTACTGTATTGGGAAGATGGCCAAGAAAATTTACTAAAAAGTAATGACATTGTTTTTCACTTCTCTGCTCTATGACTGAAATACTGGTTTCCCAATTATCTTTATCTGCGCTCAAAAGGGTGGAAACTGTGTTTCAGGTCAAGATGGTCGCAAATGTTTGCTTAACAGATTAGCCTATGCTCTGACTGATTATTTATTTATTTTTTAAAAGTAAAATAAAACCAAGGTGAAGGAATGAATCAAATTACCATCAGGCAAGGAATGTTATCTTCACTCTTGAACAGGATGCGACACTAATAGCTTCTGGTATGCTGTGCCCAGACCATGTGGCAGGAAATGGGGACACTACTACTTCCCCAACAGTGGTCCAAACACAGCCTACTGGAGAATTTGCAGAAAATCTTGAACTGTCCAGCAGATTATCCTGAAAGTAACAGGACGGTTTCAGGTGATTAATTGTAAACTATTGGATATTTAGCGTATCCGGATTCCGTTAGCTTTGATTTATGTTAGGGAAAATGCCAGGCTTGCTACAAACAGCGAGGTAGGATTGTGGAGTCTCGGCTATGGGTTTGATGAATGGGTGAGATCAGGACCATGGCAGATTGTGTGTGTGTGTGTGTGTGTGTGTGTGTGCTCGTGCCTTCATAGAAACAGTTGTAACTCAAACCCTTGTTTCCTAAGGATCACCCTCCCCCTTCTACAATACAAGGATGGGCTTTCACCTCCTTAAAATACCAGCTGCCACCCTTCCCCCCTCCATATTCCACGACATGCTGTCAGCACCCCAACACTGTACGACTGCAGATGTCCAGGGAACAGACCCAAGCTCTTGTTCCTTAACATAAGCATCCAGAGATTGCGCAACTGGATATCTAAATGTTTGATCCACTCCAAGCTTAACCTACACAAACGCTTCCTGGGAAAGCAGAAGGATTTGGGACATCAAGAGAACTTTTTTCCCCTTATTTCTCTACACACGAAAGAAAGCTGTGATTGGGTTTGTGCTTTCTCTCCTTTTGGCTTACCGTAACAAATCCCCTGGGTTCTTTAACACTGTGGTTTGGGGGGGGTAGAGAGGGTTATGGTGCACGCAGAGGCAGGAAAAGGATGCAATCTTATGTTTTCAATTAGGGAACATTAGACAGAATTACCCATGTGCGGTATTGCTTGCTGAACATTAATTACCCAGGCAATTACTACAGCGCTTAAAGAGACTTTGCCTGTTTATTTCCTGGGAAAAAAGAGGCCTGATGCCCCAATGTGTCTAGCCTGCTGTCAGCTGAGCATAAAGCAGTTATTGATATAGTCTCGCAGTTCCAGACATGATCGTAACAGGAATACATGTCTGGGGACAACTTGTTGATCTTCTGGTGCCGATCTGCGGCAAAATCCAGTAACAAGAATACATCTTCTCCAAAAACCACCACCAAATTCCTCCAGAGTACTGTTTTAATGTCTGGAGTCCGATCGATAACAAAGCAAAATAAACTGCCTAAGAAAACACTATCAGTAGTTAATACCCAGTGACGGATCAAGGTGAGCTATTTAATTTAGTTTTGGGCTTGAAGAACAAAATCAGTTCCAAAAACATCAAACAATTTGTTTGAAGACAGAAACTCAAGTATCACCTAAAGCTTAGTTAAAGTCTGTGGAGATTTTTCAAAACTTTTCTGCCCTGCTAATCAATGGTGCACTATGGTCCCCTACTTTGCGCTCTGCCCTCATGAGGTCCTGGATTGCCTCAGAAAGTTCATGTTTAGTTTGTTCCCACCCTAAAATGTCTACATTCCCACCTACATTTAGTTAAACTTTTCTCATCGTTGTACACAGACGCATCATGACATCTGACTCCATAAGACTACTGGCATAATGCCATATCTCTCTGATAGGTGTGATAATGAGCTGTGTCTTTATGTCACATCTCTCCAAAAAAAAAACCCCAAATGTCCAAAATGATGCTTTACAGAAGAAAGTAAAAGCTTTCCTATCTTTGAATGTAAGTCGATGTAAAGAAATCTTTACCTTGGTCTTTCTATTGGTCTATTTGTCAAGACATGTTCACACAAAGTAAAAGACAGTTTCTGTTTTCCAACTGTACAGAAAAATGAAAATGGTAAAAACAGTGATTTTTTTACAGCAACAATATGCTCAATCTGTATAACTACCAAAGTAGATGTATGTTGTGGTACTTAATGACTGTGGTTGTGCCGGATACGTAACTTTGTCTAATAACTTCCACTGCTCTCCTGTCCTTTAGCAGACTCCTCCAATGTGATGTTTTAAGAGTTTCCACTCGTAGCAGAATTGTATGTACCCATGGGCTAATTACACTCTAATGTTTTGACTCAGGTCTTTGGATGCACCCGTTGCCAAAGTTTCTCATTGAAAATGAATGCACAGCAGTGGGAGAAAGCCTGCTTTCTGATAAATGCCTAAAACTGTAAAACTGCGTCAGTACGCCAGTGAAGCAGGGAACCAAAGACTTATGAGAACAGCAATAACCGAGAAAGGAGAGGCGAATGCAAATGGCCTTCTGTTGTTCATTAAATGTTACTAGCCAACCAAAGGCTCTTTGTTCTAGTTGTGCTGTTGACATCCATAAGCTTTCTCACATGTACATTTGATTAAATCATGTTGTGTTGTGTTGCAGGCATGTATGAGTACTGCCAATTATGTAATGTTACTGACTAAAGGGTGTGGGGCTGTTTGTCTGGAAGGTCTTAGCTTACTCAAGAAGCAAACTTGCCACTAGACATCTCTCTCATGAATCTAATCCATCATCTCGGCCTGTGTGACTTCATGAGCTATGCCTTTCCAGCCTCGAGCCACTAGTTCATGTCACTAATTACTCTATATCCTGATTTGTCCATTCTCTAGAGACATAGCCCACCCGAAGATGAATAAGTTACTTCACTTCACTTATTGAAACTCCCACACCCTCGGGTGCATGATGTTAACCGGAGTTGGCTAGCATGGCCTTGGACTGCTAGAATGCATAACTGAAGGGCATGAGAAAATGAACAGCAATCTTCAGCCCATGTTTACGTTGGCTGGAAACTCGATCATATGTCAAGGAGATCCAAGGTATAAGAGCTGCACATCACCCCTCTCTCCCACTGCATGCCTCCCTCACAATCTATCTTGCTTTTATCACAGAGAAGTGTCTCCCTCACAATAATGGCATGTAGAAGAAGGACTATCGTAACCACAGACTTCTACTCCCTTTTGTGTGAGCCTTTGTGTGGAAGAACACTGAAAATCAGAATCTGCTAAGCCCTGAATGATTTTGCAGTAATCAGACCAATAAAAATGTCAATCAAGTCTGGTCTGCACTGGGACAATGCTAAGCTGGCTAATATCCTTTTCAGTTAAGCTGAGTGTTTTCTGGTTCAAGGCTGAGTGCTCAAGATTCCTCCAAATTGGCCCGACTGTTTCTAAGAATGTTCTGTCTAACTAACATTCTGGATGCTGCCCAGCTCATTAACAGTCATGTGATATGGGAGAAGCATTAGCAGTGGAAACGACGGTGCTCCTGGTCATATTAGGTGTGTCGCAGAGTGTGTGAAAAAAGTGTGAAAAAAATTCTCCCCAATCTCCAGACACTCAAATCCCATTATAGCCTGACTGCTTTCAAAGATAATTTCACAAAGACTATGTGGCAATTCAGTGCAATTCAAGCATTGAGATGTAAATGAAGTAATCCATAGTGTTTTAGCGCATTTTAGAGAAATTCCCTTATTTTCTGGCCACTTGTGGTGATAGGAACCCGAGTCCACAATGTGTATGTACAATCCAAATAAAGCCATATAATGTTGATCATGACATAGAATTAATTGTAAAAAAAATGAGGTTTTCTTTACTCTGCATGTACCTCTCCACCACCAATAGATAAAAAAAGAATAGGTCAACAATGTCATAAAACAGTCTCTCAGGCGAACAGAGAATTTCTCATCAGAACACTCAAAGACTTCCTCTCATTTAAGGACCTAATTATGTAAAAACATCTTGTTGAACTGAAATTGTATTGAAATATGAGTCATCCTGCCTGTGTCATGCATTCACATCCTCCTCCACCCTGGTTTACTCAAAGCAAGAAGTTAATGTCTCTGAAATGGGGATGTTTGCACTGGTGGGTCACTGTCACTTTTGCCCTTGGACCTTATGTAGCCAATCTTTGCTCTGAGACAATTTTGCCTGTTTGTTTGTTTAAATCTGTATTCAAGTAGTTCTCCTGTTATTCACTTATTTGGCATTTCACCAGCTATTCAACAATGCTGCTATAGCACATCTGTCTGTATTATCTAGTCATCTGCTTTTCACCATGACTGAGACAATGTAATCTATGACCAGTGTACATCCTGTCCAGATCTTCTGGGGGATGTTCTCATTGTACACTAGAGAAATGCTGGATGCACCATTTATTTCTTTAGAACGATCCAGACTCTGTGTGGATTGCAAAAGGGCCATGCTACCCAAAAGAAAAAAGGTAGTCCATAAAAAGCCAATTCAAACTTTTCTGCAAGTAAGACTATACTTAAATGATTTTTTGTTGGAAAGTGAATCCATACTGACCACCACCAAGCAAAATCTCTCATACTAGTGCCAATTGCACATGAGTATCAACAATGTAACAGAATGGTGAGAATGGTCATGTGTGTTAGTCTGCATTTTCCAACTAGGGCGGGGCAAGGGCTACCAAGCAGCAGCACCTCCTTGCAATTTCTAAAGGCTGAGCAGTTGTTAGACTCTCCAAAGTAAAGATTTTGGAGGATTTATGCTACTTTTTAACTACTTTCCTTACAAGTAGCACTTGTCCCAGACAAGGATTAAGTCTAGCCTTGGACAACACAGCAATCTCAATAGACACTATCCACTGAAAGGAAAGTGTTCAGAATGGTGGGGAATGCTATGTAGTCCAGGACTAGGCCTAATCCTGATCTGGGAAACTCCCACAAGTGTTAAACATTTCTGTGGGCATCTTCAGGAATGTAGGGCACATTAACATTAAATTAAATGTCAAGCACAAGCACAGTCATACTGTGAGCAGGTTTTCAAAGGCGGGGTAGTTGCATAATTAAATTTTTTTCCTATGAAATCGAATTACCAGTCAGGCTGAACGCTGTGTGTGTGTGTGTG
>JBBIGB010025608.1:4051-18565 GCA_037577075.1 Alestopetersius hilgendorfi
AACAACAAATATTTCGCGTGTCAGGGCGGCCGGGTTGGTTCTTAAAAATTTGACTGTGTATCACTCCCAGATTGAATCGTTCTAAAACTGCTAGAGATTTATCCAGTAGGGATTTAGTCTGGTGCAGCTGGCAGCCTACATTTACATTTACGGCATTTATCAGACGCTTTTGTCCAAAGCATCTTCCATTCCCTAACTACAGGGGGCAGTCTCCCTGGAGCAACTTGGGGTTAAGGGTCTTGCTCAAGGACCCAGTATTGGTATACTGAAGGCAGGATTTGAACCCATGACCTCTTGGTCCAGAGGCAAGTATCCTACCCACTGAGCTACCTCCACCCCACCTTAGTGGTTAGGTAGTTGCCCCTGCAATCAGAAGATCCCAGGTTTGAATCCCAGGATTACTAGTGGCACCACTAAGGTACCCTTGATGAAGGTACCGTCCCCAAACATGGCTCTCCGGGTGCTGTGTTCTTGGCTGCCTGCTGCTTCACTGTGGTGTGTTCACGTGTGACCAATGGAAACTTTACACTATTGTTCTTAGAGGCTTAGAATAATGCATGATTTCTTTGCCATCATTTTGCCCCTGATCAGATTGCCTGGCATGTGAGTTGGACAGAATTCCAGATTGACAGCTACAGATTATGTCTGTAACTCGCTCTTATTCAAGTAATCCAACTCTTTTGCTTTCTTTAGTTACTCTCTTTTTTCCGTTGCCTTCATTCAAACTTGTGTCTGTGGAACAAGCACTTTCCTTGCTACACTTTCTTTTATGATGTAGTAAAACAACAGAAGCAATATTGTCTGGCACCTCCCCCTGCATTTCTGTAGTGTATTACAGTCTGTCAGAACGACTGCATGCACCATATGAAACTTATATAGAGCAAAACCATAATGCAGTGTTTGTGGTGGGCCGAGGGACAAAAACAATCTGTAAGAATGTAAAAATGACCGCATGGATCATATAAACATTTACAGTGTTTTTCAAATGACACAATAGAAGCTTATCACACGCTAAACCTCCTGTAATGTATGAGCGAGTGGATCATATGAATGCTACAGAGCCTTATAAACAGGTATATAAAGCTACGTTGCCCCCTATGTTTCCAAGATATGTCATCAATAAAATGATGCATTGTTTTTTCAGTTATTGTTATTGACTTACAGTCATTGCATATGGCTTGAAAAGTTCTCGACATCCTGGAAGTGTAGAAGGAGATTTGTTTGTTTGTAGGGCCTGTTCTGTTCTGCTATACAGTTCCTCCCTCTCAGTACAAACTGGCTCAGAAAGTCCTTTCCGCAATACAGAGACAACATTTACTCATGAAATGTAAAATGTGTGTGTGTGTGTGTGTGTGTGTGTAAACAAATCTAACTTGCATGCAAGCAAGAAAGAAAGCATGTGTGTGTGTTTTAACTCTGTGCATGCATATAAGAATGAGTGTATTTGTGCTAATGTGATGTTTTTCTGTTATTGTGCAATCGAATACATGTGTTTGAGTACTCTGTGTGTGTGCAGGGAGTGTAAAGCTGGAGGCTAACGCACTGAGATCATCTTTGGCACTAAACTGGCTTAGCTGTCCCTTCACCTAAACACACACACACACACTTCTTGGCACTGGTGGGCTCTGTTGCAAGGTTTCTGTTAAGAACCTTGACCAACCGGTAAAAAGTATAGCAAAGTTGGATCATGAATTCTGTTTTGTCTAATGCTTTTGAAAAATAGATATTTTCATTTAAAGGGAGAAGAGACAAAAACATCCCCAGTCCCTCCACCCTCCATTGCCCAAATGTAGTCGATTAGCCACGAAACGTTTGGTGTCTGAAGTTTGCTTCTTTAGATTCAGATTGGAGCTGTGAGGCTAATGCAGCTAACAAGTAATGGAAGCTTATGGCTCACCAACAGCACAGGTCAACAGGTCAGAATCATCAGAGATAAGTTCATGTGGGTTTTGCAGTGTTTTTCATGCTGATTGCAAATCTGTGTTTAGTTTTTCCAGCACATAGATTTTGTGATGAAGCTAGGTCTGTATTGTTTGATAGTTGGTATAATGATCATATAATAATGATATGCTGAGTGTTTTTGAAGACACAGTGGTAGCTGACTGACACTGATCATTATATCTATGCCACAGTGTGGCCTGTCTGACTTCACACTGAAAATATTGAAACAATTACTTGATTGGTACCAGCGGTTTAATAAAAAGACTATTGCAAATGTAATATTACTCAAAATTCAAAATCTGAAATCAGAAAAATGTCTGAAAACCTCCACTCCTGATGCAAAAAAGAGAGCAGCTGAGGGACTTCTCAAGAAGTGAACTTTAGACCACTTTTCAAGACTATAAAAAACTCTTGCAGTATTCCAGTGCCAGTGTGTGTGTGTGTGTGTGTGTGTGTGTGTAAGGAAGGGAAAGCAGCTTTAAGAAGAACGGTTATTCATCGGAATCGGTCAGAAAGTCATGGGGCTCTGCGCTCGGTGCAGCGAGCGTCACAGAGGTTTCTAGAACAAGAGTGGACTTTGTGTTTGGCAGACGGCTGGCGCGAGATGAGTGGATTCTGGCTGCTGTGTGTATTCTGGACCAAATGCTGAGCTCAGCCCGTCCCTCAAGACGTCCACAATGAAGGCTCTGGTCAGAGAGAGATTGGGAAAGAGAGAGACGGGGAGAGGCGGGTGAAATGGAGGAATACAGAGGTGGCCTTTAAGTTTAAAGGAGCAGTTCAGTGAAAAATTGAATTTGTTTCCACCATTTTCCAAATGAAAACATTCACACTTTTGCTGATTTTTAGAGAGAATTTTATATAAACCTAATTAGTCTCTAAAAATAAGCTACAGTGTCAGATCTGCATACTTTTGTCCTAACTTTTAATATATTAATGCATTAAATTTTGTTTGATTTACAGCATGTATACCTACCAAAACAGAGGAACACAGAAAATGTTTGCTATTTCATGGCTCACTGAAAATCTGGGGGGAAGAATCTTTGCATGTTAGTACAACTTTTGTCTGATGTGGGGGAAAAACAAATGAATTATTCAGTAACTTCAGTATTTTCATGTTTTGATACTACACTTTCTTAAGCACGGGCATTGTAAGCTAAATTCTCCTCCACATGAATCGAGCTGTCCATTGATTTTTAATATGGAACTGGTCCCCCTTTGCAGCTATAACAACTTTCACTGTTCTTGGAAGGCTTTCCACAAGACTTTGGAGTTTCTGTGGGAATTTGTGCCCATTCATGAGCTCAGGCATTGATGTTGGACAAGAAGGTCTGGCTCACAATCCCCATTCCAGTTCATCCCAAAGGTGTTGGATGGGGTTGAGGTCAGAGCTCTGTGTGGGACAGTTAAGTTCTTCCACACTGAAATCCAACCATGTCACCTGAATTCAGTAATTAAGAGCCCAATACTTTTGTTCATATGGTGCAGCTCTTCCAGTGTTGGTGGTGTTTTGTGGGTTAGTGGGTAGATTAGAACACAATAGGGTTGGGCAATTTGGCCTAAAATCAAAATCTCAATTAATTGAACATTTTAACTCGATTATGATTAATGAACGATTTTTTTTTTGTTTGTTTTTTTGCCCTCATAGTTCACTGACAAGTTGTCTCAGTGTTTAAGCTCTCCGTGCTCGACATGTTGGCGGAATAACATAACATAACGGAGCGGGGTCACGTGACTCCACACGCGGTAGTGTTTTTAAAGAGAAAGTAATCGAAATAATTGACCTGGAAAAATTTGATCGATTATAGGTTCTGAATGTCGATTTCGATTACTTTTCGGTTAATCGCCCAGCCCTAGAACACAACTTAAAAGGGAGGAAAAAAAACGGAGTACATTTGGGGTAAAATGTCATTATGAACTTTACTGAATGAAAGAGGGTGGCAGCTGGAAGAGATGGAGTGAGGTGGATTAGAGAGAGAGAGAGAGGAGGTTTGAAAGGAGGCTTTGAGAGATGTCAATGCGGAGCTGACTCCATCCTGCCGGACTAGTGTGTGTGTGTGTGTGTGTGTGTGTGAGTGTGGGTGGGCTTTGGCACACACCTCTTCCCGAGGTGGATTTTCTAAATGAACAATCGCACGTCACAACACACACAATGTCTGTGTCATAATATCTGTAGGCTTCTACACCCAGTGCATCAGTCAGACAAATAACCAGCACCAAATGTTATCAGACTTATATGTTTGAAAAATATGAAAACATACACATATGTCATCACAAAAAAAAAATCTTACAGTGAAATCGACTTTTGTAGCATGATGAGGGGGATGCCAGCATTTATTCACACACATACACACGTGTGAATGTGTACATTTATATTTAAATGAGTTTGGTTCTGATTGGCTGTCTAGTGACTAGTTAAAAAAAATCCAGGTTCAGTGTAAATGTGTTGGTTTTCTTGATATTACAAAAATAGTCAATTCAAAATTTATGAGCATGAGGTTTTTTTGTAGCCTCATGCTCATAAATTAACTGGCAGCTTATGAGTGAAAGGCATGTTTTGAAACTATAACAGTTTTCACAGATTTCTTATCTCAAAAAAGCAAATCATTAATTTTTCTTTAACTGTTAAAGATTTGTGGGGTTTTTTTTACTTTTGGTCTCAACCCCAAAAAATGAGGGTTAAATGACAACATAGAATGAACATTTGTTTGAGTGTGTTTGCGTGTGTATGTCTTTTCAAACAATTCAACTCTATTTGAGCTCCTTTGTTGTTTTCTGGTCTCTTTCAGGTTCTCTCAGATGGAGTGTGATGGTCACCTTGCCCAGTGTTTGTCAGAGATGAACACAGATGTTGTTTGGTGATTCTGAGCCGCCAGTTTCTCAGAATCTGCTGTCGTTGTGATCTAGATCATGTCGACCAGGATTACACAGCTCTGCTTCTGCACGTCGTCTCAGGAGATAAAATGTGTAGTGCAGGTTAGACAATATGAAAAAAAAATGTTAATATATTGATACATTTTGCAAAAAAAAAGCTGTCAAATTTTCCTCACAAACCTGTCTGTAAAAATATTGTATTGTGGTGGACAAAGCTACATTAAAGTACATAAAAAATTCAAAACTTTCAAAAAAGTTTTTTTTTACATTTTGAATTTCAAATTTTCTGAATTTTAAAAACGGGTCCTGGTTTGGAAATGTACACATATTCAATAGAATAAATGAACCATTTTTCAGTATTTGCAGAATGTTTAGTATGTCATTGTCAAATCATCCTTAATAAGATATATAGTGTACAATTGTATTTTGTCTTTAAGATATGGCCTAAGTTTTCTTAGGAGTCATTATTTTCCAGGTTTTCTATATTTCCTTTATCAGAATTAAACCAATGCACATCCTTAATAAAAGCTACATAAAAAAGAAGTCTGTATATATACCTATAACCTGGGTTTTTTTGTTTGCATTGTGATTTTTGTATTTCAGACCCATGCCCAGAAATCAGTTCACAGCAGGTACAAAGTCATTAAAATCAACATTTACTGATTTACAGTTGTTTAGTTTGTTCAACTTAACTTCATGAGACCAAAAACTCACATCTCGCTCTCTTTTGCTCTCCTAATCCATTTTCAATATGCTCTCCCACCTTATATACTCAACTGTATCTTTAATTTAGAATAACTTCTAAAACAAACACCAGCTATAAAAGATTCCTGTAGCACATTGATGAAAGTAGAATTTTGCTTAGGAGTCTAAAGAAAACAACATTAAACAGCTTGTGACATTTTTAGTATTTGGCAGGAGCCATTGTTCCGTAATAACATTTCGTATTAAAACAAAAAAAATACCACCGATATATCTGGAGAGGATCTTAGGTTTTATTGCAGTTTTTTGCTTTCTGATTCTGTAACTGGAGTGAATCGGATGCTGATTTTAATATAAGGATGCTAAAACTTTTTTTTTGTTCTTTTCTCTTTGTAGAATAATTTACATATAATTACAGAAGTTAAGCTAATTCAACCGGCAAAAACAAAAAAGAAAAATCATGGTCCAACTAAACAATGGACTGCAAGACAGTTTCACATTTTACACAGATTCTGCACGTTGGCTGGAAAAAACGTAGTAGGAGTGTTTATAAGACAGTCCATCATTTGGTCCTTTAATGAAATGTACTGTACTTTTGATCCTTTTAAAAACAGATGCTTGGAATAGCTGTGTGAATGGAGGTCTAAAATGGTTGTATCACTCTCATTCTGTAGGCCCAAGGTCCAGCATAGTTGGGAGATTTTTATACTGTAGTGTTAGTTGCATCATCCTCCTTTACCAATTGTAATTCTGGTTAATACCAACAGTTTCCCACCTTGTAAACTGTAAGCTAATATCTATGGAATAACAGGTGACTGCTAAAACTGTGAATTTCCCTCTGGGAGGAATAATGTATATATCTGTCTATCTATCTAAAAGTACACTATAAAGACAAAAGTATTTGGACACCTGGAGCTTCAAACAGTCTTTAATATGGAGTTGGTCCCCCTTTGCAGCTATAACAGCTTCCAGTCTTCTCGGAAGGCTTTCAACAAGATTTTGGACTTACTGTGGGAATACTGTGTCAATTCATTCAGAAGAGCATTTATGTGGCCAGGCACTGATGTTGGACGAATAGGTCTGACTCACAATCTCCGGTGTTGGATGGGGTTGAGGTCAGGTCTCTGTGCCACACTAAACTCATCCAGCCATGTCTTTATGGAACTTGCTTTGTGCACTGGGGCACAGTCATGCTGGAATAGAAAAGGTTCTTCCCCAAACTGTGTCCACAAAGTTGGGAACATGGCGTTGTCCAAAACGTCTTGGTATACTGAAGGATTAAGATTGTCCTTCACTGGAAGTAAGGGGCCATCCCAAACCCTGAAAAACAGGTGTTCCAATACTTTTGTCCATATAGTGCACAGTGAAAAAATAATGCATTTGGTGTATTTTATTCACTTTTACATGACACACAATGAGATGTAACCAACACAACGGATATTTTCTCCATCTACTTTTGGTCAGTAATTGTGTTTGATACATTCAAATCAAATAACCGCATCACCTTTTCAATGTAGGTTTAAAAATATATAGGATTAGATTTAAACTGAATCACTTAAACTATCCTTTTCATTTACCACGATGAAAGGATGCAAGTCAGAAACTCTGGCTTTCAAAAGGTTTGCCATTTGTAACTACGGCCCCAGTTTCTGTAAAATCTGTATAACTTGTATTTTTGCTAATTCCACTAACCCACAAAGACAACATGAGACACCTCCTAAACGTAGGAAGGACCTGGTAAGATAAATCTTGTAAGACCAATCAGTCATGTTAGGCGGGAACATCAGCACACAGTGCTGGATTCTGGATCTATAGTTGGGGTCCCCTGGTCTAACATGAAAAATTGAGTGGAAGCTTTTTGCCAACATGTTTGGAAAATGGACTGAATGCTTTCTGGAACAATACACACGGGACACCTAGATTTATACAGTCTAATAGAACGGACCCTTTTTTTCTGCCGCTTTACAACAATTCTCTGTTTTAAAGTCTAATATAGACTGATTAAAACAGGACAATCGGAGGATATATCACAAACCTCCATTAGCAGCACATAGTCTCCATTTGAACTATTCGGAACGTTTAGCCCACTTATGTCCAGCGGCTCCGTTTAGTCTGAAAATGCCATAGATCTTGTTCTGATTGGTCTAAATTTGGAAAATATAGTACAATTATAAATAGAATACATGGACAAAAGCAAATTTCACATCCATAGTGCAGAACATTTGGACGAAATTAAATGTAACATTTCGGGTATGATCATTAATGGGTTCATTTTTTTATTTCTATTTATTAAAAATATTTACATTCCTCAAAAAGAAAAAAACTGCTTAGGCTTTAAAATGGTAAGTTATTGTGAGTCAACAAAGAAATTGTTGTACTGAAAGACTTTCAAAAGCTAGGAGTCTTCAAACTTTTAATGGGTAATGTGTGTATCTTCCTTAAAAGTGTTTTTCCTTCAAATAAAGCATCTTTATTTGAATTCTATCAGCATTGAATCCTGCTGTCTCCTTATCTCCCTCCGTCTTGTGCCTGGTTATCTCCCACGCTGCCTTTTTGTAGTGAGCCGCATGCTAATCGCTGCACGCAGCACACACACACGCATACAGTGTTAATAAATCCCATTAGCCAGGCTCGTGTTTTTCACTTCAGGTCAGATTTCATCAAAGGGCCTCTGCAGCCTGAAGGCGTTCTTACTTTTCTCTCTCCAGGAAAAACAGAAAAGAAAAGAGTCTTTCAAAACTTCTTAGAAAATGAAAGTGGATAAGAATAAAAAGAGGGTGTCTGTGTAATTAAGAAAGAGTTCTTATCGTTACGATTGGTTAATTAATCAAGCTGTAATGTGATTGGTGGTTCGGGCTGTTTAAAAAGAGACCGTGTTTCTGAGATTTGCAGATTTTGAAGTCAGCTGAAAGACTCTTGTGCATAAGTTGGTAAATTAAATCTTAAACTTTTTGCTTTTTAAAATCATAAAGCCCACAATTTCTGTGAGCTAGCTTTTGACGGAGTGGCATTAAACTAACGTGGCGAGGAAGGATGGCTGTTGTATGTTAATTGGCTTAGTCCTGTTTGTGTGTGTGTATGTGTGTGTTTGTGTATATATATTAGGGATGGCCATGGCTTTTCAAAAATAAGGGCATTAACTCCAGGTGTTACAGTGTAACGCGCAAATAATAGTGTGGCTGAGCGTTAGGTTGTAATATGTAAATACGCATTTGATTATTTTACATTACAATGCATTTGTGCTTTGCTGTGATGTGTAAGGGTGTTTGTGTGACATCCTAACATGTAAATAAGTGTCGGAGTTGTGTATAATCAGTTATAATTGAGTGTGTAAAGTAATGCATAAATAAATGTTTGACTCTGTATGTTACATTGTAATGCGTTTGACCAAGTCCTGATATGCAGAATATGTATTAATAAGCATTTGAGTGTGTGTTGCATTGTAATGTGTAAATAACCATTTGATTCAGTGGTGTGTTCTGAAAAAGTGTTTGAGTGTCTATGCAGATCCGCAAAGAATGTAACAGTGCAGCTGACTGTGCATGTTACTCTAAATGGACAGTGCGTATGGGAATGTGAAACTACACGTTTGTACAGTGTTAGTTATTCAGTAAATCAGCTGGCAGTGAGTTAAATCATTCATCTGTTTTCTGTAACTGTTCACCTTCCTCGGTTTGTGGGTACCCGGAGCCTATCCCGGGGTCAATGGGTTTGAGGCAGGGATTCACCCTGGGCGGGGCGCTAGCCCACCGCAGGGCACACACCCACACACATCATTCACTCACACACTCACAGTCAATTTAGAATCCCCAATTCAACTGCCACGCATGTCTTTGGACTGTGGGAAAAACCAGAGAACCTGGAGGAAACCCACGCCACCACGAGGAGAACATACACACACAAGACCAGGATCCCCAAACCTGGAGGTGTGAGGCAACAGTGCTACCCACTGCGCCCACTGCGCCAACATGGGCTGTGAGTTAAATCACTGATCACCCATGAGGTACAGATTAGCTCCTACTCCAGCTGTTTGAAATAAATGACAGCTTAATCCTCTGTTTAAAAAAATCCAGATGTTTAAATAATATATGTTCAGATTTTTGGACATTTGAATAGAAAAATGCTTAAAATGTCCATCCCTAATGTATGCGTGACATTATTTTACAGTAAAATGTCACCACTGCCAATTTTCTGTTTGTGGGTTCATATGAGATTCTTTCACTATAAATAAACAAGATCATGAGTCTCCGTCGCTCCACTCCCTCTCTCTCATCTTTAAACTTTCTCTCAACAGCTGAGTAATGAGAAATCATTATCCTTACTTTTTCTGGTTCCCAAAGCAAAGCATGCAGTGCCTTATTCAGACAGAACAGCACTAAGTATGTGTGAGTGTATGTGTGTGTGTGTGTGTGTGCTGTCAGTTACACCCCACGCCGATTAGCCCCACATACTCTTTAAAATGACCCGTTTGAAAATGAACCCGAATTTGAAGGGAGAATTACATACAGAAAGGACTATAGTGGATATTGGATCTTTGAGGCACTTCTTCCAAAAAAAAAAGAAGAAAAAAAAATCTTCAAAACAGCCGGAAATCTCTGCGGATGAGATCATGGTTATGACTTTAAAACGTGCCACTTTTGCATCAATAAACAATAAAAGGCATCAATAATTTTTTTTGATTGGCTACCTACACTATAATACAAGATTCAACCAAATTTTTTTCCCCCCTTAAACATTGTACATTCTCTTTTTTTGCTGGGAGGGCGCCGCCTCCTCGCTCAAGGTTCGATTAAAAACAGAAACAGTAGAAAAAGAAAAGTGCACATTAAATCGAGTTCTCAAGTAGAACCGTCATTTTTGTTTGCTTTTTTTTAGCTAGGGGCTGATGGAAAACATCTCCAAAAAATGACGAGCGCAGGCACAGAACGATGGAGCTGGGTTTCGTCCCAGGCAACAAACAAACAAACAAGGGCTTCAGAATCATTGAGGATGATGCTGAGTGGAAGGAAGACAATCAGTGGCTGAATGTTTTGTTTGTTTTTTGTTTTGGGAACCTTTTGTTTTGGGTGAAATTTATCCAGTCGAAAACTTCTTGAGCTTTGCCCCATGGTAACTTGAGATGTGTCTGAAAGACGTTTCCATAGCGACGCTGCCTGTAGTCCCAGATACAGTTTTGGAAGGAACAGGAGGGAAAGTCCAACTCTTCCTCCCTCCGTTAGAATGAAGCTCCTGCAGCCTCACCAGTCCTGTGGCCACAGGCGGAATGAATAGGAGCTCGTTTTGTTTATTTATTTATGTTTCTATTTACCACTGTCTTTCTCATATGGATTCCTCGGTGGAGAGCAGCAGAGGGTTAATGTACTCGAATCCTTCAAACTCAGACTGGTCTATTCTCTTAATCACATCCCTGAGGAGAGAACACAAGTAAGCACACGAGTTAGCATTTTCCCAATTCAATCAATCAATCAATCAATCAATCAATCAATCAATCAATCAATCAATCAATCAATCAATCAATCACACCTGATCAATCTATGGAAGCCAGTTTTTATGAGTAGGGAAATTATGTAAAAAATATATTGCAATTATGTCAAAAAATGATATATATGACTCAGATACTCTGTAACTGTATCTGAGATACTCAGTTTTTTGTGTAACATTTCTGTAACTGCTTTATCCTCACAAGGGTAGTGGGTACCCGGAGCCGATCCTGGGGTCTATTGGACATTTTACATGTATGCCATTTAGCAGATGCTTTTATCCAAAGCAACTTCCATTCCCTAACTACGGGGGACAGCAGTGGTGGTGTACTGAGGGTATGATTCAAACCCATGACCTCTCGGTCCAGAGGCAAGTATACTGCCCACTAGGCCACCACCGCCCATTCAGTGACGTAATTAGCAAAACAAGAAAATATACATAACAATGAAATTCTACTATTAAAAATATGGTATGGCTTGAAAGTGAAAAATCTTCTACAGAATTCATGCACTCTTTTCAGTTGTTACTGGAAATTACAGTGACACATACCCAGTACCCTGTATATGCATTAATTGAACTCATTCTGGACTAAAAAGCTAAGTTTGATCAGTCAGTCTTGATTGGTAGGTTAATGTTACCATTTACTTTCTGTTAATTCTGATAGAGAGCAATGGTTTCTCAAGTATTACTTCTGATATCAAAGATACTAACAAGGAGTTTATCCCCCCTGCACTAGATGCCATAACATTGTTGTTAGAATTTGACTGCATCCAGCTGCAGGACTCCCAACTCATTTCAAAGGTACTGGAGGGAGCCTTATCACTTCAGAAAACATAGTTTTACTGCTCTAGATCACAATGCTGTTTGTGCTCTAGTTGACACTGGGCATTGGGTATGGTGCTCTTGACACATGGCTGCTCCAGAGCATCCTGTTCACTTAATAATACATTTCTTATACAAGCCATGTGTGTGTGCAGCTGAACTGATTTTGGAGATGCTGTGGGAATTTATGCCCATTTAGGGGCTGATGGTCTGGCTCACAATCACCATTCCAGTTCATCCCAAAGGTGTTGGATGGGTTTGAGGTCAGGGCTCGGTGCAGACCAGTCAAGTGCTTTCATACCCAACTCATCCAACCATGTCTTTATGGACCTTGCTGAAATAAAAAGAAACTTCTCCAATCTGTTGGAAGCATGCCGTTGTCCAAAACATCTAGGTAAGCTGAAGCATTAAGATTGTAATTAAAGGATCAAGCCCCAACCCTGAAAAAAGGTGTGTCCTAACATTTTTCTCCATATAATATAAACATGTATGACCGTTTTAGTCAGATCTCAGTGCCTTTTATCTGTGTGTATTTTAACAGTGTACAGGACTTATCATGACCTGATGTCCCCCTTAAACATAGTGCACAAATAAACACACAGCCAGAGCCTCACCAAGAGCAGAAGCCTATTCCTCGTCTAAAGGGAACGGCCTGTTTAACCTCAGAGAAAGAATCCCCTGCTGCGAAAACACTACACCAGGACTGGATCCCATTATACACCACCTCAAATATACATACAAGAGGTCTGTTATCCAGACTGAGCTTGATGGGGTCTATCAAAATATTGTGTTTCCGCATGAGTTTGATTATTTTGATTAAAACATCTGATACATTTTCTAACAAGTGACTTCTTAGGTAAAATTCCCAACAGTTAGTATTACAGTTAAAAATGAGTACATTGCATTTCCGTGAGAAAATACGAAGTGTGATAGCACAGTTGATATGGTAATTGTGGTTGTTGCTTGGTGGTTGCTATGGTGTTGCTAGGTGGTTACGATGGTTTCACAGGTGAGGGTTAATGTAAAAACATTGGTCAAAAAGACAGGGGTCCAATACTAGACCAAAGAGTACCCAAACTTTAGTCCTTTAGACAAATTTGAGCATACAAACCCTCCTGACACGTCAAATAATCTCCAAGCCTCTTAACCATTTTCAATGACCAATGAAATGAGCAGGTTTTGGACACTGTCCAAGACGTTGTGTGTACCCAAACTTTTGCACAAACAGAAAGAGGTTTGTGCAAAAATAAAATTGCTTACAGAAGAGTTTGAACCCAGAACGCTCACATTTTATCCAGAACGCATTACCCACTGAACCACAGGGCGGTTTTAGCAACCCCCACTAAATTGCATATAAACAATGTGAAAACGAGTAGACTGAAGTGGGGTGACATAAAGGAGCAGAGAGGGCATTTTAAACTGCTCTAATGCAAACTGATCATTTCCTTATTAATAACCAAAGCTGCAGTTATAAATGTTTTATTCATTAAATTACAGGCAATGAATGTTAAAAATAGGCCCAAAAATGGATAGGACAAATGGACGTGAACGTGTGAGACTCTGAAAGCAAAAAGGGTTGATTTACACTCTCAAATTAACACACTTTTGACGCACTGCGCTCCCGGGGTTCATCTCTCCTAACACCATGACTGGAACCCGCAACCCTGACCCTCTCAGCGTGGCGCGTTAACTAGTAGACCAGGCCGAGGGGGGTTTAATGTCTGTAGCAAAGTGCTGACCATCTTCTATCACTCTGTGCTGGAGAGCGAAGTGCTTTTTGCAGCTGTGTGCTGGGGAAGTGGCGTGAAGATAGCTGATGCCAACAGGCTGAACAAGCTGATTAAAAAGGCTGGTTCTGTACTTGGGGTCAGACCGGAGAACCTGGCGGAGGTGTATGAGAAGAGAATGCTGTAAAAGCTTCTCAGTAACCCCTTTCACCCCATGCACGCCTCCATGATGGGCCATCAGAGCACACAGCAATAGACTCATTGCCTCCAAATGCAGAACCAAACGTCACAGGAAATCCTTCCTACCTGTGGCAATCAGACCGTATAACTCTTCCTCATTCTGCAGGTGATCTTTCTCAGCATTAAAGTCATTTGGTTCTCACTCGGATCGAGCAATATTACTCATCTGCTATTTCTTTACTCGTCTGTATGTTACTGAATGTTTGTTTCATCCCCTCATCACATGCTGCTATCACTTTTATTCATGGCACAAACACTGTCACTTTTAACAACCACATGCGCTAATAATCTGTTCTTTTATTATATCTGTTAGTTATTTGTTACTTTGTTAGAGTTATTTTATTATTACATTTGCACTACTACGACTGTTCTTTTTTAGCTCTTTATTGTCTACCTTTATTCATCTTGTTGCATTGTTTGTTTAAGACATAATATATTCCCTCAGTATAAATAAAGTTCTTTCTCATCTTATCTTAAACAACTCCCATTACAAGAGCACATGAGAATTGTCCTCTGCACTTGCTCAAGGGTACCTCAGTGGTGCTTAGCAGTCTTGGGAATTAAACCTACGACTTCCCGATCGCAGGGCAAACGCCATAACCACTAGGCTACCAGCTGCCCTGACAGCAACAACTGCCCCTGACAGTGCTTCAGAGGGCCCACTCACACTAGGCACTTTTGAACCGTGCCCGAGTACGTTTGACCCCAAAGCACGGTTCGTTTGTCTAGT
>JBBIGB010029437.1:7193-18408 GCA_037577075.1 Alestopetersius hilgendorfi
TGCATTACTTATTCAGTCCACTATAAATGGGCATCTTTGCCACCAAATGTGGAAACAAACTAGAGAAGCCATTTACAATGCAGACAAAAACATTTTTTGCTGAACATCCTTCTAATTGTGGGAAGCTGTTAACCTACATCATTAAGAAGCTGACTAATGTATAAAGTGGATATAAAATACTTGTCATACACACACACACACACACACAAGTTCGCCTCACAATAACTGAATTCTGTATAAATGCAACAACTCACTAAAACCTCTGTCAACTGCAGGGTTTGGGACGTATGATGTTTTCATAAAAGTCCCGTGCAAAAAATACTGCCGTTTTCCATTGACAGTACTATGGCTTCTTTGAAGGCAAAATTTCTGAACTAAATACATTAAAGTGCACTAAAACCCATTTAAAGTGCATTAAAATTCAAAAACAAAATGTAATGTTTTATAAACTGCATTACTGAAACTGCATTTGTCAATTACATCCTTAACTGAGATATACGGCTATATAATTGCAGTTAATAAATTAATAACTGCAGTTATCTTTTTAGCGTCATAGACTACTCTAACTCTTAACAAATCTAATTTCATTGCAGATTACTTGTTTATCACAAATAATCTTAATAAGGATAGGATAGAAGGCTGGGTTGTGTGTGGTGTGTGATGGCGGGAGAATAATTCAATGCAAGACACATTTCAGGGGTTGAAATGGCACAGGAAACTGTAGTGGGCAGAGAGAGGTTAAAATGTGTTGACAAGTAAATGAGAGCCAGATAAAGTGGGAGAAAGAATGAAAAAAGGAGTGGTACCAGTTAGCCCCCTCAGACTCTTCTGATTACGCCCTGCTGAATGTTTTAGGCTCCTGGTGGTGCATATTGCTTATGCAATTTCATGGAATGGACACGTATTGCGGAACACAAGCTAGGAATGTTAAACATCTTACTCTGTGTATCCAGTTTCATCAAATAGCTGATGCTCCATAGTATTTGTACTGAGTTTCATCCATCTCCATCCATTAGATAACACAAGTCAGAGCTGATAGTGTGGAGTTTTGGTTTGTTTTGGACTTTGGTGTATGCCTAACCGCTGAAGGGACTTAGCTTCTTCTTTCTCTTTCGGCTTTCCCCTTCAGGGGTCGCCACAGAGTCATCTGTCTCCATTACGTCCTGTCTTCTGTATCCTCTACTCTCAGACCAACTAACTTCATGTCCTATTTCACCGCATCCATACATTTCCTCTTTGGTCTTTATCTTAGCCTCCAAACTCAGCATCCTTCTACCTCCTCTGGACATGTCCAAACCATCTCAGCCTGGTCTCTCTGACTTTATTTCCAAAGCATCTAACTTGAGCGGTCCCTCTGATGTTCTCATTCTTGACCCTATCCATCCTCATCACTCCCAAAGAGAACCTCAACATCTTGAGCTCTGCAGCCTCCGGTTCTGCCTCCTGTCTTTTCCTCATTGGTACCGTCTCCAAACCCTACAGCATCGCTGGCCTTGTACACCTTTCCCTTCATTCACCCTTCTATCACACACCACACCTGACACTTTTCTCCATCCATTCCAACCTGCCTGCACACGCTTCATCTCTCCATTGCTTTGGACCGTAGACACTAAGTACTTGGTCATCTACCTTCTTTTCTTCTACTCCCTGCAACATCACTGGTCCACTTGTGCCCCTCTCACTCGCACACATGTATTCTGTCTTGCTGCGACTAATCTTCATTCCTCTCTTTTCCAGTACATATCTCCACCTCTCTGACCTTTCCTCCACCTGCGCCCTGCTCTCACTGCAGATCACGATGTTGTCTGCAAACATCATAGTCCATGGAGACTCCTGTGTAACATCATCTGTCAATCTGTCATCACTAAAGGAAACAAGAAGGGGCTTAGAGCCGATCCTTGATGCAGTCCCACCTCCACCTTGAACTCCTCAGTCACTCCTACAGCACACCTCACTGCTGTCATACATGTCCTGCACCACTCTAACATACTTCTCTGTAACTCCAGACCTCCTCATGCAATGCCACAGCCCCTCTCTTGGCATCCTGTCATATGCTTTCTATAAATCTACAAAGACACAATGCAGCTCCCTCTGACCTTCTCTGTACTTCTCCGTCAGCATCCTTAAAGCAGTAGTCCTCTTTCTTGGCAGGAAACCATACTGCTGCTCACAAATGCTCACTTCTGACCTAAGCCTAGCTTCCACCACTCTTTCCCAAAGCTTCATTGTGTGACTCATTAGCTTTATTCCTCTGTAGGTGCCACAATCTTGTACGTCTCCCTTGTTCTTAAAAAAATTGGCACCAGAACACTTCAGGCATCTTCTCACTGGTCAAGATCTTGTTGAACATCATAGTCAAAAAACTCTACTGCCACCTCTCCTAGACACTTCCATACCTCCACAGGTATGTCATCAGGGCCAACTGCCTTTCCCCTCTTCATCTCCTTCAAAGCCTTCCTCACTTCATCCTTACTAATCTCAGCTACTTTCACAGCAGTCACCTCTTTTACTCTACATTCTCTCTCATTTTCCTCATTCATCAGCTCTTCAAAGTACACTTTCCATCTTCCCATCTCACACTTGGCACCTTTCAGTACATTTCCATCCCTATCCTTATTCACCCTAACCTGCAGCACACTTTCCATCTCTATCTCTCTGCCTCGTCAACCTGTACAAATCACTCTCTCCCTCCTTACTGTCCAACCTAGCATGCAAGTCATCACACACCATTTGTTTGGCCTTTGCCACCTCTACCTTCACCATAGGCTGCATCTCCCTGTACTCCTGTCTACTCTCCTCAGTCCTCTCGGTGTGCCACTTCCTCTTAGCTAATTTCTTTCTCTGTATATGCTCCTGGACTTTTTTCGTTCCAACACCAAGACTCCTTATCTACTTTACTCCTTCCAGATGACACCAAGTACCCTCAGTCTACCCGTCTCCCTAATCATATTAGCTGTATCTGTCCAACCATCTGGGAGCACCTCCCTGAAAACCTTGCAACACTCTTCTTTTTTTCATTTTCCACCACTTGGTCCTCTGCTCCACCTTTGTTCTCTTCATCTTCCTCACCACCAGTTTCATCCTACAGACCACCATCCTATGTTGTCTCTCTACACTCTCACCGACCACAACCCTGCAGTCACTAATCTCCTGCAAATTACGTCTCCATAATATATAGTCCAGGGAGGTGTGCACCTCCCACCACTCTTATACTGTTCCTTTCTCTCCTGGATAGCAAACCTGCGCATCACTTCATCACCTCTGTTCCCCTCACCAACATATCCATTAAAGTCTGCACCACTAGCAACATTGATCACTATTCCTTCAACTTCAAGCTTCAGACTCATCAGCCTACCTGACACTCTTTTCACTCCTCCTTCAGCATAACTCCTACTCCATTTCTCTTCCCATCTCCACCATGGTAGAACAACCCCTTCTGGCTTTGCTACCTTTCCACCTGGTCACATAGTATATCCACCTTCCTTCTCTGTGTCCACCAGCTCTCTAGCTTTACCGGTCATAATTCCAACATTCAACGTCTCTACTCTCAGTTCCACACTCTCGCCTCTCCTCTTCTCTCTCTGCCTACGTACATGCTTTCCTACTCTCCTCCGTCGACCAACAGAAGCCCAGTTTCCGCTGGCACCTTGTAGGTCAACAGCACCGGTGGCGGTCGTTGTTAACCCGGGTCACGACCGATCAAGTATGACTCGCATGTTTGATTTGGCTACCTGACACAACCCTATGCATTCATCCAGACTTGGGACCGGCAGAAAGAATCACTGGCTTGTGATCTCTTATGGTCTGTTTGATAATGTGACATCTTTGTCTCCTTGTCTGTAGGTGTCCATCGCAGGCCAACCAGGAGGAGTGGAGGCAGCCAGGGCCAGAATCAGGGTAAATAAAATATGGATGGCAGTCCTGTACATGCTTTACTAATGCTTTGTTGGAACACAGCTTGACACCGCACTTGGGGTGGCGCTGTTTCATGTTTTTGAGTCGAGTCGTATCCAACTAACGCTATTGAGGAGCTGAAATTAAGAGAGCAACCTTATTTTTATGAGCATTTTTTTGTTTCACACCAATAAATAACTGATAGTTATGAGTTCTTTCAATGATTTTTCTTGGTGAAACATTGTTTGACCTGTAATCTTATAGAAACTGCCACTGCTTGATGCTTTAGATAGGCTATTAATGCTTCAGACAGGCAGTCAGCTAGATATCCAGCTTCAAATGGGTTGCCAGCTTGATATCAGAAGACGAATGGTGGGACGTAGAGATGGAATGCTCTTGTTTATCCTGGGTAGGTCATCAGGTGCAGAGGTGTTAACCATAAATTGCTTCAACAGTTTGATTGCCTTACAACTCTTTAACAAACAGCGTTGTGCACAGTTTGTTTTAGTAAAATTCCTGCTTGTTTTATTATTACATTTTATTATTTAAAAATACATTGAGTACATAAATGTGGCTAGGGAAGCCATTTACATTGCAGTGGAGTGCAGACTATAAAAACAAAAGTATTTTAGATTTGAAAAGTTGTGCATCTGTTACTGCACATCATTATAACTGTTCACAACCAATTGTACTGTTTTGTTTTGCTGGACAAATGAATTTTTCCGGCATGTCTGTCACCATGATCATGTGGCATATTCACATTCCTCTATGGCCAAAGGGGAAATAAGTTTCAACTTCCAATCTTCATTTAGAGATTGTTAATACTGCCCTCTGCTGGCTGTGCCATTATTGTACAGGCACTGAATCCATCTGGTCTTGGGCTTATTGCAGTAGGAAAAGCTTGTTGTGAAAATATAATTGCAGTCAAAATGTGCACATACCAGCCGAAGCATCTGTCTAATATTGCGTAGGTCCCACTTGTGCCATGAAAACCGCTCTGACCCATGGAGGCATGGGCTCCACATGACACATGTGAAGGTGTGCTGTGAAATCTGTCATAAGTTGTGAGGTGGGGCCTCCAGATGCTCGATTAGATTGAGATCTGGGGAAATTAGAGGCCAGGTCAACACTTTGTCATGTTCCTCAAATCCTGAACATTTTTTTCCGTGTGGCATGGTGCATTATCCTGCTTCTGCCATTAGGGTTTACTGTTGCCATTGTGGGTTAGTACTGATATTCAACAAAGTTCAGGTAGGCGGCACATATCAAAGAGACATCCACATAAACACCTAAGGTTTCCCAGCAGCTCTTTGCCCAGGGCCTCACACTGTGTCTGCTGGCTTGCCTTATTCCCATAGTGCACCCGGGTGGCATCACTTTACCCAAGTATTGGATGCACATACACCCCACTGTCCACATGGGGGGAAAAAAGTGATTCATCAGGCCAGTCTACTTTTTTCCATTGCTCCATGACTCACTTCTGATGTTCAGAAGTGGGGCAGCCAGTAGCCTGACAGCCTAGTGGTTAAGGCATTTGCCCTGCGATCAGGCAGTCGTGATTTGAATTTCTGCTAAGCACCACTGAGGTACCCTTGAGTAAGGAACCGACCCCACAAACTGCTCCCCGGGTGCTGTGTTCCTGGTTGCCCGCTGCTGGTGAATGGGTTCAATGCAGATGAAGAATTTTGTGCTGTTCACACTGTGTGCTGTTGTGTTCATGTATGACAGAATGGTCAGCATGAGCCATTTGACCACTCAGCAGGATGGAAACCTATGGATACCTATCAGTGGACTTATTGCAGTACAGTATGTGAAATATTGAAGACAAATCTTTTGTAATTAATAGTTTTATTAAGTATCTTTAGTTTTCTTTTATGTAAAACCGTTTTTATTGCAGCTTAACAGTGTCTATTGCAGCTAATCAGAAATCAGAAACAATACGTTGTCGCGTGTTTTGTTCTCATCTACCCTGAAAAAAATCCTACATTGTCTCATACTTTGTTTTTGTGTATCCAGAAGGTTCAGCCATCTCCTCAGTGCTTGATGCTTCAGCGAGATACAGCTGTTTATACATTGTTTTTTTCTGAATGCAGAGAAGGAATTTTACATTGTTCCCACTGTGTGCTGTGCTGTGGTGTGCTCACACATGACTATGAGGGCCACTTTACTTATTTTACTTATTAATTCTGTCATACTGAAGCCAGACTTAGACATGTAGACCCCCCCCTCCTCCTTCGGTGTGTTAAGCAATCCAAATGTAATGCTCCAAATTTAAAACATTATTAGCAAAGACAAAACAAACTCACAGCAGTTCAGTATGACTGAGGATTCCTCCCAATGCTTCAGGTTTGTGGTCGACTAGAGCTTCGATTGTGATTAAAAAATCAAAATAATTGAAGCTATTGGAATGCTTAAAATTGAAAGGTTTTGTGTTTCTCCCAATCTTGACCTTTTCCACATCTGAAGAGACTCAGAATGTCTTTCAATTTGTTCCCCTTTATGGCATTTAGCAGACATTTTTATCCAAAGTGACTGCCAGTCCCTGACTGCAGGGGACAGTCTCCCTAGAGTAACATGGGGTTTAGGGTCTTGCTCAGGAACCCAGTGGTGGTATGCTGATTGTAGGATTCAAACTCATGGCCTCTTGTTCCAGAGGCAAGTATCCTATCCTCTAGGCCACCACCAAACCTCACAGAATGCAGAATGTTAGCACAGGACCTGCATCATATGGGACTGATCAGTCTTTTTTTTCTTTCTTTTTCTTTTTTTTGGCTAGCCACTCGTTTACCATTTTAGTTTAGTAAAGCAGTCTGTCCAGGGCTTAGGGGAGGGTTTGTAATTCAGATGGATGTTTTTGTGTGCAAAGCATTTGATCTGAAACATGTCTCTCTGGAATCTTCCTTCATATATGTCCCAGACCAGAGTGATTCAGAAAAGGTCCGTGTTTATGTTTTTGAATGCTCACCCTCAGTGGCCTCTGCCGAATTCCTGTGGTTTTGGGCAGTTTTAACCAATGTACATTCAGAGCAGGTCATTAGCCAGCCTTGTGTCCAAAATGATGGTGCCAGGTTGGTTCTTTATGCTGGCTTTGGGTCCTCTATCTACAACTTCCACAAAGCAGATATGAAGTCAAGTAAAGTAGATGTTTGTCATTACACAGTGAAATGAAACTTTGTTCATCCGGAACCATGGTGCAACACAAAGAACAAGACTGCACAAGTGAAGACAGGACAGCACTAAAGAGAGAGTGCAGAAAACACAAGAGCAACAGTACAATCATTTGCAGGACAAGGTTACATACAGTGCAGGAGCAATAGCAGTACTAGTGTGTGTAAATACAGTATTAAATATTATATTCTAGCAGCAAAACTGTTACGTTTGCAAAGAAGTGCAAAGATTGAGGTAGACAGCAATAAACAAATGTGCAAAAATAGCAAATACCAGCTACAGACATTTTTTTAATACAAGACATTTACAGTGACATGGGGAGTAAGTTTTCTTTGTATGTGATATAACAGTTTTGTTTGTGGAAACCAGTTCTGCTCAGAGTGTGTAAAATAGTTTTTCTGATTTAGGAGTCTTGATAGCATTGGAGAAGAAACCGTTCCCCATCTTAGTAGTAAAGGTCTGGATGCTATGAAACCTTCTGTCAGATGTGAGGAGAAAACGTGTTGGAGAGGATTGTGGGAAAGGGTAGTGCCTTTGCGAATGCAGTGTGTGGTGTGAAAGTCTGCAACAGTGGAGAGAGAGAGATATCAATTATATAACAGTCTTTTCTCTATTAAGTTTTGTGATCTGATTTGGCACAATTTTCATACCACACCCTGATATGACTATAGAGAATGCTCTCTATAGTCCCTCAGTAGAATGTAATAAAACATTGGAGGCAAGGAGGTGTGCTGTCAGCAGAGACACTGCTGAGCCTTTTTGGCAATGAAGCTGTTGAGGTTCTCTGCAGTATGAACACCAAGGAACTCGTTGCGCTGGACAGTCTCCACTGAGGAGCCATTGATTTTCAGCGGAGGGTGATCACAGCATGTTCTCTTGAAGTCAACAACCATTTCTTTTGTTTTGACTGTTATTCTGTTATTCTGAATAGAAGATGTAGGTGAATCACTGCAAGCCAACTCATAAGGTTTTGCTGTTTTCCTTTGTTTTTCTTCAGGAGCTGCTCCCCCTGGTGCTAATGTTTGAGCTGCCAGTCATAGTGCAGCTGAACCCTGACCCCAGCACTCCAGCCATCCAGCACATCTCTCAAACCTATAACATCTCTGTGGCCTTCAAGCAGCGCTCTAGGCTTTATGGTGCTACAGGGGTCGTGAGGGGATTACAGAACAATGTTGCAGCTGTGAAAGTTGGTATTACCCACACATTTAGAAACATTTACAACATAACTTGCTGCACTAACTACTCCTGTGATGCTCTCATTAAGGGAGCTATGGAGGCTCCCATATCTAATGTGTCTAATGTGCAAGTAACCCCAAAGTCCTTTTAAACGAAATATTACATTCACAAACCATAAATTCTGACATCGTCTCAAGCCTGTTGGTGAATTTTCAGGATCTGCTTAATAGAAAATGTCTGTTGTACACTGCAGTTTTTACTGCTTATCCAGGGAAATCCACTTAAACTCGTCTCAGCCCCCTCTGCCTGTTCTGCTGTGTATGGGGAGGCTTTGTGGGTGTACGAAGCTGCTGGTGGTGTGATTTGCATGGAGTTGGTTTGTTTGGCCTGCAGCATGCTCTACTTCCCAGGATCCTGCCTTCTCAAACCAGTGATTAGAGGGACTAGATCCAACCCTTGCGGGCCACCATCTATGCCTGCTATGCATTGAGAGCCAGGACAGGAAGCTATTGGAACCTTGACTATACAGAAGGTTCAAGGTTCCAATTACTTGTAGACAGTTTTCTGTGTCATGACTCAAGGACGTCCAAGGCAAGCTTTTGACTGCCTGTTCCCAGGCTAACGTGAGCTGTTGGTGCATGTAACAGCCAGAGATACATCTGTTTTCTATGAGCAGTTCTTTCATTGCCAGTTACCATTAGATTATGTTATCTCTTCTCAGTTTGACCTTTCACAGAGCAATTGTCCCACCTGTTTTCTTTATTTATGGTTTAATCAGACAAAAACAGCCAAATCATCCCCACTACTTCCTGTGGTCACGAAGGATCATTTGTGGCCCAATCTGCCGTAATGAGTCTGAAGTCGAAGTTCTGTTTATTTAGATACGGGCCGATGTTGGAAAAAATCAAAAATATCGATTTTTCTGTTTTGGTCTTATATGAAAGAAAAGGTCTTCAAAATTAATCTCTCAAAGTTTCATTATGCAACTAATTGTGAAAATGTACTTAAATGACTAAGTTGTCATGTACTTAAATAACTCAAAAATATGAGTTATTTAAAAGTATTTAATAAATATTTTGAAGTAATTGAAGCCTCAGTCTGATTTAATATATTTTTCTAAGTATGTAAATGCCTGTAGTAAACTTTTGTTGTTGAATACTGGGTGCATCTCTTTAAATGCTATGGATTGTTAAAAATATCAACAAAAAACTGACAAAAACTTTAAAATTTCTTGTTTTTTCAGTTGGAAAATGGTGTTGTGCTACTATAATTCAAACTATTGTAACTTGACAACCGTTTAAGATATAACTTTGACCAATATATCAATATATCATTTTAAATCTTAATTCTTCATCTCATACTAAAACCTCCATTTTGAATTTTGGGTCACTGTGACTCATTTTGCCAGATCAGGTCCCATTTGTATCATATGAACATTATAATGCATTACTGAGGGCATGTATTTTAAGTAAAACTTTCTCTAAAATCACTGTTACTGACCTAGAAGCATGATTTTGTGTATATTTTGCAGCGGGGCACTGCCATATTGCTGGAGCACATAGCTGGAAGCTTGGCCAGTACAATCACTGTGAGCACACAGCTGGACATTGCACCCCAGCACCATCTTTCCATGATGGGCCGCAACGGCAGCAACATCAAACATGTCATGCAGCGTACCGGTGCTCAGGTGCACTTCCCTGACCCGAACTGCCCCCAGAAAAAATCCACAGTCTACATCCAAGGCTCTATTGACTCTGTCTGCCTCGCACGGCAGTATCTAATGGTAAAAGAGATTTTCCTTCTTTTCTCATCTTTTCTCTTAATTTAAATGTTATTAGTGTGTGTGTGGAAGCAATTTGTATTTTTTTCTTTATTATTCTATTAATAACCAGTCACCGCTTCTTGTACAAGCTCTTGTGGATTTTTGGAACCATTTCAAGATCAAAAGTCCATTATTATCCCCTTCAGTGCACATGTACACAGCTAATCGATCAGATGGTCCGGGGCCATAAACTGATTGTTAAAAAAAAAGATTGTTGGGGTTGAGTCGCCTCTAAAATATTTAAGAGATAGAGAACAGTTGGGTCCCATTTAAAATGAGTTTTAGAGAAAGAGTCTGTTAAGTCACAGGTACAGATCTATGGAAACGGAAATAAAGCAAAAAAATTAAAAAAAAAACAAGAAGAAGAAAAAAATGCATAGCAGAACATATAACAATGAGCTTGTAAATGATGCTATGTGTCCTAATCCATAAATGGCTTGGTAAGTGGCAGGGAATTCCTGCCTTCTGCAGTGTGGTACAGTGCTAAATCACCGGATTCTGAATTAGAAGACCCTAGTTTGAGTCTACATCGAGAGCAAACACAACCTTTTTTATGCCCATAAAACCAATTTTTGTGTGTCTCCAAACACAATTTACATTAACCACGTATTCACACTTCACATTTTCTCACTATTGTTGTTCTTAAGATTTTTCCATGCTACGTGTAGATTTTTGTTTTGAACACAAACCACAAACTTTGCAATTTAGTTTAGTTTTGGTTTTCTTTTAGGGTTTCTTTGCTCTCTTGTGCTTTCCTTCTGTTTCTATCACTTTTACATGCCCTTTACAGCCAGGCATACTATCAAGTTTTTAGCAGCTGGAAATTCCATTCATCCTGCAGTGATCATTTAGGAACTTTGCGTTAGACAAAGTGCTATTATGGCCACTAAATGTATGCCTGAGAAAAAGACATGTAACTCTGAGCGGGGACCATTTGTTGAGTTAAGCCAGCCTGACCCAAATGTTATTTTTGATGCAATTCTAGAAGTCCCAATATGATGTAGTTTGCTATAGATTTCACATTTTGTAAACACCAATATTCCCAAAATACAATGAAGAACAAGAAGTGTAACGCACTTCAGTTTGAATTTATGGTTCCCTGCCCTCTATTAGACTGAGGCTGCGTCCGAAATCGCATACTACATACTGCATACT